>JZKD02S1635746.1:75349-90091 GCA_000966675.3 Picea glauca | reverse complement strand
TCGTCTTTGGGTCAATGTTTCCAAATCATTGGTTGTGTCATTCATATGTTCAAGAGAAGTTCATCCGAAACCTTTATTGAGTCGGCCATCTCCAGTTGTCCATTCTCTCTGTGTTGGCCTTCCCTGTGTCCAGTCCAATTTACATCATTCTCTATTTTCACCTTCAAAATCTATTACTCATTTTGTGTCATTGATGAGGGATACATCAAGGCCCTCCTGTGACAAGTTTTGTTTCGTCGACTCCAGCTCATTATCCGAAAACAAGACTTAGAAATTCTTTAGTACCTTGGAACTTGCATGCCTCAATGGCAGGTTTCCTCACTTTCGACAGTGGGTTTTCATCATTGACCCCTGATCGAAAGATTCTGTCAGATGTTTGACTTCAACTCATTTATTCGCATTCGGTGGATTGTACTAGTGTACCTTGGGATTCATTGACATTAATGGTGATTTCCCTCGCACTTGTTAACGGTTTCATCATTGACCTGTAATCAAGTGGTTTCTACCATATTCGACTTCGACACATGTAATCACATGGTTAGACTCGTACTTTTGGGTGATGGGAGGGAAGACCCTGGATCTTATCTCTTTGGTCTAGGTTGCAATGGAATATGTATAATTTGTTGACACATAGATCCACTTTGTATGTCTCGTGGCTATGTCATCTCAATTTGAATTTTCTTGCATAGATCCACAATGTATTCTTGGTGGCTATGCGATATTTTGACGGCATGGATCCATAGCGTATGATTGGTGGCCATGACCTATGCTTACAGTGTCATCCATTTGTGATCTGAGTATGGGGATACCTACCTCAGAACTAGTATGATATTTTGCAGATGCTTGGTTGTTTGCAGGTTTCCGATTAGGTGTGCTCTTGGTTTCCAACACACACACTCATTTTACAAAGTATTTCAGCTGTCACTGATTCCGGCCTCATACTTTGGGGGGCATTCTGTTACCCATGATTTTGGTCATATAGATGGTGTATTAACAATGGTGTACTCAGGCTCTCAACAAGAACTTTCTCCTGAGAAAAAGTGGAATTCATCCCCTTCCAGAAAACATGTTTTTGAAGAGAGTTCACAGGGTGAATATGGCCTAGGGTGCGAGAATGACCCATTCTCGCAGGCTACCTTCAGCTAGGGTGAAAACCTCTCTCACTGTGCTCTATACCTAGGGTGATAAATTGATGTCAAGATTGGAAAAAGGATGAAATCTCGATGGTTCTAGAAGGGCATATTCTAGATAATGGGTTGGCATTCGAATGGTTATCATTTTACTGGTTTCCCTGATTTGGTGGGATCATTCTCATCCATATAACCATCTCATCCTCTCTTATATATTGATAGGATTATCATGGAAAAGGTTAAGAAAGATTAATTGGAGAATTGGTGAAGCCATTGTGTGAAGAACCCAGCTTGAACAAAAGCTCAAAGACTCTAGCAAGTCTGTCAAGAAGAATTGGATCTTCTTCATGCAAGGATTGAGTAAGTGTGTGTGCTGGAGCCAAGAGTCACTGAAAGGAAGCTTGCGACATCAAGTCGATCAGGTTGTATCTTCTACTTTCGATTAATATGATACAACGACATGTCCTTTTCCCATAAAGTCATTCTTACTTTATTGTGTAATTCCTTGATCATATGCATAAGTTGACAATTGAATACATTTAGCTATCTCCACTTTGGTTGGTTTTTTTCGTCTTGGTCTTGACCTCACAAGAGCACCGGAGCGAAGTGGGAGCAACAAAGACTCAAGGAAGCGATTCAAAGGTATGTTACTTGTTCCTCCTTATTAGCTATTTCAATGGTCATAACTTAGGGAAAGAGTCATGTCCTGTCCTATTTTGTTCTAGACCCAGGTGGATCTAGGGATATTTGTTAGTGTCCGCACCTACCAATTAGTCTGATAACACCTTTCTAAGGTCTTCCTAGGATTTGTACAATTTCCAAGCAACAAAAACCCGACTGGTGTCCTTTCCAGAATCAGAGAAGTAGCCGATCATTAGCTCTTACTTTCCATCAATTATGTTTCTGTACCAGCTACTTGAAAATAGTATAGCCAAAGCAGCGTCTACATTTCCAAGCTTTTCAAACATTGATACAAAGTGTATGGGCTTTCTCACATGACATTCCCCTTGTACCAACTCAACCAAATAATGTCATATATCTGTTGCCCGCAGTCTGCAACAAGTTGTCCACTATTGATTCTTGTTGTTTTTTATCCAGGATATTCCTAAGTATTTCCACTCCCCTCTTTAGTATTTGTATTTCCAGGATCTTTTCCATTCCCCACATGAATACTTTCCGCATATTGCACCTACTATTGAAAATTTTAGCAAGGACTTCCATATCCGGCTCAAATTTTTAGTAATGATTATACTGCATCATGGTCAGAGCATCTATATTGGATACGAAAAATCCCTCTTTGACCTTTATGTACAAGCAATGATCACCATAGCTCAGTTCTGTCGAGTGTATGATACCATTGTTGATTTGAAATCCATATGATTCTATGCAAGGCTTTTCTCTCTGAAGCACATCAACAAATTTACAATCATCCAAATTTTTGAATTTAACAGATGTAGTTATAGGGAAAAAATTTCTTCCATTTTATGTTGTGGTGTAATAAGCATAGCCATCCCTCCTGTCACAAGCTAGCCATCTCTTGCTAAACCAGCTGAAGAAAATGTAAAGATGAGTGCACTTTCTGAATATCCACAACTTCACTGCTTTGGTTAAATAAGACATGAAAAGCTCATACAATCGCAACAAAGGGGTCCTTAAATAATCTACAATTGGAAATAATGGAGTAAGCGTTATTTGTAAGCACCAGTTACAAGTGTCAGTTCTAAGAGTCAGTTCGTAGTTGAAGTCTACTTCATTATTTGTAGAGTCTAGTTGTTTGTGGTTTGCATGTAACCGACTCAGTAGAGTCTTTTCCTATATAAGGATGTAATCCGTCTTCATTGAATAATATAGAAGTGAGCGTAGCCTCACAGTGTGTTTGTTTCCTATATTTTATCTTGGTATCAAATCCACGGGGAGAGGTGCATAAATTCATAGAGGTCCACAAGTCCCTCCTCTAGAAGGGTGCGGCGACACACTACTCGGCCTTTCGGTGAATCGAAAGCTCAGAAATTTCCGTGGTCAAAATTCAGTTACAGTGTGGAAGGATTTAACTATTTCCGCACCCAAGTCATTCATAAGGTGTGGACTCCCCGCATTCAACTGGATCGTGAGATGCGGAAACCATAGTGTTTACGCATGTGTGGGTTTGAAGGCAAATCATGAATTTTTTTGGAGTTTATATAGTTTTCATGAATGGGTTCGAGATGGATTGTTGCATGAGAGGGTGAGTGTACAGGAGATAGAAATGGGCTTGCATTAATTCATGCATGAGCCAATCGTTGCAGTGAAAGTGGAGTGTAAGTTTTTTTTGGAAGCGTTGAAAGTTCAAAGAGGGTGCCATGATTTCTTAAGAAAATCGTGAAGGTTAATTTTTTTTAATATGTGAGCCTATTTTTTTTAGTAAGTGGAGAAGCCTTGAATAAGAGTGCAACATTGTTTTATTAAGTGGATACATATTAAACGTGAAGAGGGACTTATTCATTTCTTTATTAAAAGTGGGTTTTAGTGTTGAAGTATAAACTTTAAAAAGTGGACATTTTGGATATTAAAGTGCATGCATGATTTAAAGGTTTATATATGCATGTGAGGTGGTGTTATGATTTAAAGGTGGATCCATGCATGATTTAAGCTGAGAACAAAGGTAGAGTTGGATCAGTGGATACGAAGGCAGAGCGACAGACTGCTTAGTACAGGAGAAAACTTGACAGAAAGTTGCATATCCTTGGTGATTCACTTGCAGAGAATATCTTGCAGCAATGGAGAATCCACTAGCAGAGACTTACCTCAATGAAGCCAACAAGTTAGATGGATCAAACTTCATTAGCTGGAAATTCAAGATATAGACACTTATGGAGGGCTATGGTGTCTGGAACATTGCGAAGGGAATTGAACTGAAACCTGATGCGGCTGCAGGTACGACAGCAACACAGATCCAAGATTGGGAGAAGCGTGAAAACAAGGAAAAGGTATTGTTGCACATGTCTGTTAAAGATTGCATAATTCCACATATTAGAGAAGCTATAACGTCTGTTGAAACATGGACAACGCTTAAAGCATTGTATGAAACTAGCAACACAAATCGCATTTTGTTCCTGAAAACTAACTTGCTAGGCATTAAGATGGATGGAAATGAATATGTTAGTTCATTTTTGGGTCATATTAAAGAGGTGAAAGACAAGCTAGTAAATATAGGGGAAACTATTTCCAACACTGATCTGGTCACTATTACCTTAAATGGTATGCTAGAATATTATCATATGTTCATAACAGGTCTTGCAGCAAGGGAGAAACCTCCCACATTTGAAGAACTGACAGGTATTTTACTGCAAGAGGAAGAGAGGCGAGGGAATTTGAAGCCTCAGAATAAAGATTTGGCACTGTGGTCAAATAAGATATCCGCGAGAGGGAGATCAAGAGAAAGAGGTAGAGAAGGCACTTCATGGTAGAGAGGTGGTTCATGGCAGAGAGGTAGTTCATCATAGAGAAGGCAATATCCAAATCAAGGTATGCAATCTGAAAGGAATGAGTCAAAGATTTGTTTTTATTGTGGTCAACCTAGACATATTGTGAAATACTATCATAAGAAGAAGATCGATGAGGCTAGGAATAAACCTAGAACACATTCAGGTCATTATGTAGAAAAATCATCAAATCATGATCTCGGATTATTTATTTCTAGTGATGATATTGATGAACCCCCAAATTTTGACTCACGAGATCTTAGGATGTTTGTGTCTAACGTTGCTTTATTTGTTTAAATGGATGATTTTGATGCTTTCTTTGTGGATTTTGGAGCATCAGTACATATGACATGCAATAAGAACTAGTATGCTAATTTTAAAGAAACACAGAATGGTGCGAACATATATCTTGGAGATGACCGCGCTCATCAGATCAAGGGATATGGAGACATTCCTGTGACATTTTCGAATGGTATTGTTCATCACATTCGCAATGTGGTGTATGTGCCAGGAATAAAGAAAAATTTGATCTCTATGTCCACCATTACAGATCAGAACTTGAAGGTTGAATTCTTCAAGAATTATTGCATAGTGAAGGATCTGTTGGACCACTTCCAAACTGTTGCAACAGGAGTTAGAGTAGGAGGCCTATACAAACTTGATGTTACCAAAAAATCACATCATGCACTGACTTCTTCAACTATGGCAACAAAGATTCTTTGGCATCAAAGGTATGGCCACATCAATCATCCTAATTTATTATTATTACAGAAAAAAAATATGGTTGAAGGGATTCCCATGTTAAAGAATGAGAAGGTTGCTTGTGATGGATGTGCATTAGGAAAGATGCACAAAGATGAATTCCCCTCTAATCTTGATAGGAAAAAGAGAGATGTTTTAGATTTTGTGCATACTGATGTTTGTGGACCTATGTAGACTAGGTCTTTAGGAGGTGCATTTTACTTTCTATTATTTATTGATGATTGCATGAGATACACATGGGTTTACTTCCTTAGAATAAAAAGTGATGTTTTCAAGTACTTTAAGGAATTCAAAACCATGGTGGAAAAGAAGACAGTAAAATCCATCAAAATCCTCCATTTAGATCAAGGGGGAGAGTATAAATCAGGGGACTTCAACAAATATTGAAAAGATCATGGAATAGTACAACAATTTATAGTACCTCACACTCCACAACAGAACAGAGTCGCTTAAAGGAAAAACAGAACTTTGGTAGAGTGTGCACGTAGTATTATGAAAGGTAAGAACCTCTCGAATGTTTTTTGGGCTAAAGCCATTAATACTGTAATTTATTTAAAGAATAGAAGTCCAACAAGGTGTCTTGATAATGTTACTCCTTTCGAGGCCTTGTATGGTTCCAAACCTGCAGTTCATAATTTAAAAGTATTTGGGTGTAAGGATTTTTATCATATTCCAAAGGAGAATAGGAGGAAATTGGATGCTAAAGCCATTAAGTGTATTTTCATTAGGCATTGTTCTGAATTTAAAGCATACAAATTGTTTGATCCTCCTACTCACAAAGTATTTGCAAGGAGAGATGTACTTTTCCATGAGCAGGAAGTAGGAAATCATGACAACAAAAGTCATGAGAAATGGTAGAGACTTCTTGATGAAGGAGTTAAAGAAGAGCTTCAGCAGTCCACACATCAGCAGCCATCCCCGTAGCGACAACAGTAGCAACAACAAGGACTCAATGATATGGACAATTCAAGCAGTCACAGTTCACCTAGAGGTGAAGACAAATCTTCACAAAGTGGGGAGAAAGATAATCAGTTGAGAAGATCTTCACAACAAATTCATCTTCCTGAGAGGTATAAAGACTATGCCCTAATGATTATCATTTCAAATGTCATAGAACCCATGGGTTTTGATGAAGCTAATGAACATGATGAATGGCGAAATGCAATGCATGAAGCATATGAATCTATAATGAAAAACAATACTTGGGAATTGACTGAATTGCCTAAACATAAGAAGCCCATTGGATGCAAATGGATATACAAACCCAAGTTTAAATTAGATGGTAGTATAGATAAGTATAAGGATAGACTAGTTGCAAAGGGCTATTCACAAACATAAGGTATTGATTATGCTGAAACATTTGCACCATTAGATAAATTGAATACTATCAGAATGTTAATTTCTTTAGCTACAAAGTACCATTGGAAGCTACACCAGTTAGATGTTAAATCTGCATTTTTGAATGGTGAGTTAAAGGAAGAGGTTTACCTTACTCAACCTAAAGGGTTTTTGGAAAAGGGGCAAGAACACTTGGTGTGTAAGTTAAAGAAAGCGTCGTATGAACTTAAATAGGCACCTAGGTCATGGTATGAGAAGATAGTCTCCTTCTTTCTTCAACAGGGTTTTATGATGAGAAAAGGTATCCAAATCTGTATACCAAATTTGATGAGAAGGGGTATATAGTATTGATTTCCTTATATGTTGATGTTTTGATAATTACAGGAAATGAATAGAAATTAATTGATGAAATCAAGAAGCAGTTGTCAAAATTATTTGAAATGAAAGATCTTGGTGAGTTACATTACTGCCTAGGTCTTGAAGTTTGGAGAAATGTAGGCCAAACTTTTGTTTGTCAGAGTAAGTATATCAGAGAAATACTTAAGAGATTTAAAATGGATCAGTGTAAGTCTTCCATTATTCCCATGCAACAAAATGTGAAACTTTCTTGTGATGATGGTTCAAAGGAGGTGAATGGAACTATGTATAGACAGATGGTGGGTAGTTTAAATTATCTCACCACAGCTAGCCCTGATATTTCATATTATGTGAGTGTGTTAAGTCAGTTTATGGAAAAACCTCGTGAAAGCCATTGGAATGCAGCAAAGGTGGTACTCGGGTATCTAAAAGGTACACTTGATTATGGTATTAAATATACTGATGCATCTGATATTGAGTTGACAGGTTACTCAAATTTTGATTGGGTTGGAAATCTGGATGATCGAAGATCAACCACTAGATATGCGTTTGGCATTGGATCTGAGGTTGTTTCATGGAGCAGTAAAAACTAGCCTACTGTATATTTGTCTTCTACTGAAGCAAAATATAAAGCCTTCTGTGCAACAACTTGTGAAGTTGTTTGGTTAAGAAGACTTCTTCAAGATGTTGGAAAAGAACAAAAGGAACCTACGATGATCAAATGTGATAATCAAAGTTCAATAAATCTTGCGAAGAATCCAATTTTTTATGCAAGGACAAAGCATGTTCAAGCTCATTTTCATTTTGTTAGAGAAAAGTTGCAGTAAAAAAAATAGCTCTTATGTATTGTAATAGTAGTGAAAATGTTGCTGATATTTTCACTAAGCCTCTTGGAAAGATTAAGTTTGAACTATTTAGAGAGATGTTAGGTGTAGAAGTCAATCCATTCTACATTAATGGGGAGACTTGGAAATAATGGAGTAAGAGCCAGTTGTAAGAGCCAGTTGTAAGGACCAGTTACAAGTGTCAGTTCTAAGAGTTAGTTCATAGTTGAAGTCTACTTCACTGTCTGTGGAGTTTAGTTGTTTGTGGTTTGCATGTAACCAACTCAGTAGAGTCTTTTCCTATATAAGGATGTAATCCATCTTCATTGAATAATATATAAGTGAGATCAACCTCATCGTGTGTTTGTTTCCTATATTTTATCTTCTACAACAATCCGAATGAGTGTGCAAAGAGCTGATGCAATCACCAATCCCTTGGCCTGTAATAGCAGCGGTATGGTCGCAAGGAAGGCAGAAAGCCTCAAATTCCATGCAATGTTACACTGTTTTCCAAATATGCATGGTGCATACAACTCATTTATGTGGTACTCCATTGAAAGCATCGCTTCAAACATTTCTTCTTTGCTGATAACTGTCCCCATAACCAATTCATTACCAATCATCTCAACCTCCTTTAACAGAATCAATTTATTGAAAAATGTGATGCTAAATTTTCAGAATACATTTCCAGCTATGAAACTAGCTCTACGTGATGCTAAGTTTTCAGAATGCATTTCCAGCTGTGAAACAAACTTTGCCGCTTGTTGATCAATCTCTGCCACATTTGTTTTCCTTCCCTGTTCACTGCGTTGAGTTTTCAATTGTTATTTAAATGATATGTTAGTTTCAATACACACAACTTTTGAATGTATGTTTCATTTCAGAAAATCTATGTGTGTGCTGTTGAAGAGGATTTTCTTTAGCACTCTTTGGATTAGAGGATGATCTATTTCCCTTGTTTATTTACAGTCTGTAACAGAGGTACTTTGTATCTTTTTTATTTTCAGAAGTAAATCATAAGACAATAGTTTTCAAAAACAGAACAATTTTACTATTTTCACCTATTGTTTTACTCTTGGTGATTAGATTTCTATCTATACTATCATTTTTTGTTTATTGGTTTATTAGGATTTGCATTTTCTAGGTGTGACTCTTTTCTTAGCACATAATTCCTTTTGATAGATCTCTCATTTGGTATCAGAGCTCCCAGGTTTGTGGTTTTTTGTAGTTTGTGGTTGTTTGTAGCTAGAAGGAGACAATGGCCCAAAATAACAATTCAATCTAGTACCACATTCCTCTTTTCTGTGGGGAAAATTATGAATATTGGAGTGTGAAGATGAGAACTTTTCTCATCTCACACGATTTATGGATGCTTGTTTCTGCAGGGTACACAGAGCCAGTTGATCAAGATGCTTATAATGAATTATCAGTTGATCAGAAGATAGAATTGAAGGAGAATATGAAAAGGGATGCTAAAGCTCTGTTTCTTCTTCAAACAGGAGTTGATAGATCTATTTTTCCAAAAATTACAGAATGTGGAATTTCCCATAATGCTTGGGAAACTTTGGAAAAAGATTATAAAGGTTCTGTCAAGGTAAAGGTTGTTAAAATCCAGATGTTGAGACAAGATTTTGAGTCTCTATCTATGAAAGAAAGTGAAAATGTTGAATTTTTTATCACTAGAGTTCAGAATATTGTAAATGTTATTCATACTCATGGTGAAATAGTTGAAGATATGAATATTGTTGAAAAGGTTTTAAGAAGTCTTCCCAAAAAGTTTGATCCAATTACTATTGTTATAGAAGACTCAAGGGATTTATCTCAGCTAAACCTTACTGATTTATTTGGTAGTCTTCAAGTTCATGAAGACAGGTTGAAAAAGAATGAGGAACCTTTTAATCAGGTTTTTCAAAGTAAGTTGAAAGTTGATGATAAGAAGAAGCAATTTTCATCTGTCATGACTGAAGCTTCTACTCCTTTTTTTAGAGGAGGTAGAGGTCATGGTAGAGGTAGAGGAAGAGGTGGTCGAGGTAGAGGAAGAAGCAGCAGTAGCTCTGGCAAAGGCATTTTTCATTGCAGCTATTGTAATAAGGATGGTCACCTTGAAAGATATTGCTTTAAGAAGAAGAGAGACACCTCTCAAGCAAATTTCAGCCAGGAAGAAGGTGAAACCTCTCAAACTCGATTTCTTACAAATAATTGCATTGAATCTAAAGATGATTTTACATAGTATTTAGATAGTGGTTGTTCAAATCATATGATTGGAAACAAGAGTCTGTTTGTAAAGCTAGATGAGGGTGTGAAGGGAAAAGTAAATTTTGGCAATGATAGTGAAGTAGATATAATGGGTAAAGGTACCCTTGCCATAAAATTCAATAATGGAGGTGTTATGTATGTACAAGATACTCTATTTTTTCTAGGTTTAAGGTACAATTTGATTAGCATAGGGCAGAGAAACTCTAAAAATTACAAGACTGTTTTTGAAGGAAGATTTTGTAGGATTTTTAACAATACTACCCTAGTTGTTGAAGTTCCTATGACATAAAATAGGATGTTTTTGATGAGAATGGAATCAAATGTTTCTTGTTTGAAGGCCTCAGTTGATGTGTCTTGGCTTTGGCACAAAAGGTTAGGACACCTTAATTTTGGATCTCTTTCTATGCCGCAAAAGAAGAATTTAGTAAGAGGTTTTTCCTCTTTCACAAATCCTGGTAACAAGTTATGTGAAGGTTGTGTAATAGGGAAGCAACATAGAGAAAACTTTCCCCAACATCATTTTAGAGAAAGTGAACCTTTGTCTTTAGTACACGCAGATATTTGTGGCCCAATGCAAACTTTGTCCCTTGCAGAGAACAAATATTTCCTTCTTTTTGTCAATGACTTTTCAAGAATGTCCTGGGTTTATTTTCTAAGTGAGAAGTCTCAAGATTTTAGCTTTTTTCAAAAATTTAAAGCACGTGTTGAGAAGAAATCGGGGTTCTATTTGAAATCTTTAAGAATTGATAGAGGAGGAGAGTTCACCTCCAATGATTTTAAATATTTTTGCAGCTCATATGGAATCAAAAAGGAGTTAACTACAGCTTATACTCCTCAACAAAATGGTACATGAGAAAGGAGAAACAGAATAATTGTAGAGATGGCTAGATGTATGTTAAAATAAATGTCTTTGCCAAACATATATTGGGTAGATGCAGTGCATTCAACAGTATATATTCTCAATAGAAGTCCTACAAAAATGGTAAATAACTCTACTCCTTATGAAGCTTGGTTTTGTAGAAAGCCAATTGTTTCTTGTTGTAATAGATATTGAAAATTTCCGTACTTAGGCACTTTCGCCCAAATTTCTCAACTATCCACCGAAGGCCAAGTTACGAGAAAACGCACACAAAAATCCAAATATAGAACCCACGAGAAGACTCAGAAGAAGTGTGCTACATACCCAGAACTCTACAATCCCTCATGGATGAAAATACTGAGGCTCAGGCTATGACTGTGGATTCTGATTTTTCATCACTTGTTTCTTCTCCTTCTTCTGTTGCAGTAGTTAATTGTTCCAAAGAGACGGAAGATTGTTCAATAGCTTCCCAAGATTGAAAAGTTTGCAGAGGAGTTTGTTGTTTCATCTGTGGAAATCTACATAGAGAAAACCCCATACTCCCGGTGCAGGGAGTTGCATCGTGTTCTACTAGCTTTTGCAATACAATTCAAAATACAAGTTTATTTCCTATAGTGTGTCATTTAAAATGAATGATTGCTTGTTCTATTGTAGAAACAGTGTTGTGTAATAATAATGGAGCAATGAGCAAAATTGGCAATAGTTAAAAGGCAAAGGTTTTGTATGTATCTCACAGAACAATGGGAAAAACTGACAACACTTGAAAGGCCACAAAAAATGGCAGTTATAGATCTACAAAATTGCTTTAAGATAGTTACATTCCTTCGGACCATATCTCAAAACATATTTCTATTTGAAATTTGATGTACCATAAAGGCCTGTTCTGAATGGGGAATATTCCAGGTGGTTGATCATGGTGTTTCCCAGGAGCTGGTGGATTCCATGACTCGGCTCTCCAGGGACTTCTTCACCCTCCCTGCAGAGGAGAAGCTCAAATATGACATGAGAGGTGGAAAGCGTGGAGGATTTGTAGTGAGCAGCCATATCCAGGGCGAAAGCGTCTTCGACTGGAGAGAGATCTGCACTTACTTCTCCTATCTCCTTCATCGGCACAATTACAGTAGGTGGTCTGTCAAGCCCGATGGCTGGAGGGAGATTGGGGAGAAATACAGCGAATCCCTGATGGGTTTGGCATGCAATATGTTGGCGATAGTATCAGAGGCATTGGGATTGGAATCGGATGCAGTAAGGAAGGCTTGCGTGGAGATGGACCAGAAAGTGGTGATAAACTTCTATCTGAAATGCCCAGAGCCAGACGGGACGTTGGGACCGAAGAGGCACACAGATTCAGGCACCATCATGTTTCTCCTCCAAGACCAAGTTGGAGGCCTCCAGGCTACCAAGGACGATGGCAAAAAAATGGATCACTGTCGAGCCCATTCAAGGGGCCTTTGTTGTCAATTTGGGTGATCATATACATTATCTGAGTAATGACACTCGGCATTAAAGTTCAATCATACAAAGGGATCATCCATACACCACTTGTCAAAATGATTAGTAATGGTTTAAAGAAGATGGCAGAGCATCTGGCAGTTGCAGAATTCCAAGAAGGCAAACTGTTTCCATACTTCTCGAAACAAAAAGAGATTTATTTTAGATTATTTCTTTTAAAGATTGAGTTATGTAATGGATTGAGGGAGGGAGATTAGTTAAATAATTGTTGGAGGAGGCTGAAAGACACAGGGGTGGCTGGGGGGAAAACCTCTTTTGAAGAGGGGCTCCTTTGTAAGATGAGTTATTTTGTAAACCCGGAATGGAGTAATACAGACGACGTGTTCACTTGATATTGTGAGATTCATCACGGTTGATTCTTTCAGTATGTTTTTTCTGTTGTCATTGTCATATTGTCTATCTCTTCCTATTTCAGCTAAGTTAAAATTTGTTTGGAATTCATTTTATATTCTCCTTACACACAGTTGATATATATGTGTTGCATTTATATGGTGACTGGTCAAAATTCACTCAAGATAAGTGCTCTGCATCTAGTTATCATCCTTCATTTTTTTTTCCTCTAAAGTTGTAGTGAAAATTCATCCTTGATAAATGCTTTCACTGTGATGGCCTTTTCCTTTTCTTTTTCTGCTACTACATCATGATTATCAATTGCTGAAAGATAGACTTAATTTGCCTCATCTTCCACAAGTTATATGATCACTGCTATTATCTCTCTTCTTTGGTTTTCATTCGAATCCATTCCCAATGGACTGTTTTCCTGGTCCAACCCCAACCTTTAAAAATCCAAAACTATCATTTACCCATGAATCTACCCACCATTTCATGCTTACTGATGATCATATTGTGACATTATTCGAGAGATCCCTCTCGAGTTGGGAGGGGCAGCTTCCAATCCAAAGTGGTTCGAGGTTGCCTCGGGATTGATTTGCATGCAACCCAAATTCAGTTCCAAGTAACAACATTTCTCATTTGAAACATTTTGGTTGTACATGCTATGTTCATATTCCTTCTGAACTAAGACAAAAGTTTGATGGAATGTCTGTAAAATGTATTTTCATTGGATACTTAGATGAAAGTAAGGCTTATAGGTGTTATGATCCTCTTAATGATAAGCTTTATGTAAGTAGAGATGTGATATTTTATGAAGAGGGAGTTTATTTTAAAGATGAAAGTGAAGATAAATTGGTTGCCCCACATATTGAGAATTTAATCCTTGACAATAATGATTCATCAAAGCATCCATCTACAGTGACAATTCCAGGTTCATCTAGAAGAGGTTCTCCATCAAATGCATCTTCATCTAGTTCATCAACAAGTTCTCAAGCAATATCCTCTTCATTTAGTTCATCAACAAGCTCTCAAGCAACATCTCCATCTAGTTCTCATAGAAAAGTTTGAAGGAAATTTATGAAACATCAAGGTATGCTAATGATCATTTTTCTCTTGTTTCTTCTGCAAATGTTGAGCCTGTCAATTTTAAAGAAGCTTGTTTTGATGAGCCATGGGTGCAAGCAATGGAGGATGAAATGTCTCAAATACAAAAAAATGACACATGGGAGTTAGTTGAACTCCCTCATGGAAAATCTTCCATTGGAGTAAAGTGGATTTACAAGAAGAAATATAATATGGATGGAAGAATTTCAAAACAAAAGTCACATTTAGTTGCAAAGCAGTATGTGCAACAAGCAGGAATTGACTATTAGGAAACGTTTGCTCCTGTAGCAAGACTTGAAACAGTAAGAACTTTTATTTCCATTGCATCTCAATTAAAGTTGAAAGTTTATCAGATGGATGTCAAATCTTCTTTCTTAAATGGATATTTGAAGGAAGAAGTTTATGTTGAACAACCTCAAGGTTTTATTGTTGAAGGTAAATAAGATAAGGTTTATAGGCTTAAGAAGTCACTTTATGGTCTTAAACAAGCCCCTAGAGCTTGGTACTCTAGGATTGATAAATACCTTCATGATCATGGTTTTGTTAAGTGTTCTTCTGAAAGTGTTGTTGATACTGAGAGGGGGGTGAATCTGTATCAAGTACAATTTAAAACCTTTTTCAAGTTATACTTAAACCATTCAAATATATCCAATCAGCAATGAAAAATAGTATAAGAGTTACACCAATACATCATAATACACCATTCACAATATATGAGAAATAATCAATAGTTATTGTTCAAGGGAAGTAATGACTTCCAAAGGTAGCTATAGCTTCCAAATGTAAAGGGAGGGATAAACCTCTAA
>JZKD02S1635746.1:44303-73434 GCA_000966675.3 Picea glauca | reverse complement strand
TGGTTAAACTGTACTGAAGGTAACCCGCTCTGATACCAATTGTTGATACTGAGAGGGGGTGAATCAATATCAAGTACAATTTAAAACCTTTTTCAACTTATACTTAAACCATTCAACTATATCTAATGAGAAATGAAAAATAGTATAAGAGTTACACCAATACATCATAATACACCATGCACAATATATGAGAAATAATCAATAGTTATTGTTCAAGGGAAGTAATGACTTCCAAAGGTAGTTACAGATTCCAAATGTAAAGGGAGGGATAAACCTCCAAGAGGAAGATACAATCCTCCAATATCAAGAGAGAGTTGAAATCTCCATCCTTTCCCCTTCCTTCCACCGAAGAATATATGAGAGATAATAAAACTTTACATTAAATCATCACCATCAACCAATCATCACAGAGAACCTGATAATGCTTCCTGAGACTTCTTCAATTTCTGCAATTCTTCAATTCTTGGAGTACTCTGATCCTATAGATAATATTACTCTATGTATTCTCTAAAACACCTCCAATTTCCACTCCTTGAATCCTCCCCAAAAAGAGGTTATAGAAAGAATGGTACACTTTATTCAATTTAGGTCTATTCAGGAGAGTGAACTTGCATAGAATGCTTCGCACTCAATAATTAACATCCGATTTTGAAACTTGTACACAAGAAACTATAGTACGTACTATTTCCAATGAAAATTTTCCCACTTCATTTGGATTCTCGATGAAGAAGTTATGATTTTTTTACCCAGAACACCTGTTTATTGACTAGCTTCAGGACTGGTCACAAACCCTATATTCCACAGAGTGTATCTCCATAATTATAGTGAATCAAGAGCTGAAATTCTTAACAGAGGTACCTTGATATGTCTTATCAATACCATAGAGATTTCACCATATGAATCATTCTAAAAAAAAAATTATAGAAAAAATGGTAAGATGACCTGAAAATAACATACCTTAGAACACATCACCAAAAGACTTCATCCTCCCTTGAAATCCAGCCTTCTTTTCTTCTTATTTCCTATGAAATTAAACTTGTATCAAATAAATGTATAATGATGTTTATTTATACCATTTATGTCACTTCCTTTTAACATTAGGACCGAACTGAAACTTTATTATTTTGTAATTCTTTTCTTTAATTATCTTCAGGGCCTACATGTGCTTCCTTCTTCAATTCACTTTGTCATCTTCAAAAATTCATTTCTCCTCAACCATGAGGATCCACATGACGTGCCACATACCACCAGAAACAACATGATTTATACTATCCATCCATGGGTGTTATATCTACATGTGCATTTTCGTTCATGTCCAAATACCTTCATCAATCATGCGGTCCAAAACCCATGACTAGGGTTGACATCAATGACAAAAGCCAATCTTCCAACAAGTGCAGTCTACAAAAAGGTCATTGGATCAGATTTTATTATTCTCTGCTTGTATGTAGATGACTTAATATTTATGGGCACCTCAATATCACTTTTGAAGGAGGTTAAAGAAGAAATGAAATCAGAATTTGAGATGTATGATTTGGGATAAATGCAATATTGTATGGGCATGCAAATCAGACAAACAACTGAAGGTATATCTATTTGCCAAACCAAATATGCTGAAGACATGTTGAGGAGGTTTAACATTCAGAATTGTAAAGCTGTGAGCACTCCTCTTGTTATTGGGAGAAAATTGATGAAAAAAGATAAATATTTTCTCTATGATGCCACTTTCTATAGATCCATGGTTGGCCGCTTAATGTATCTGACCACTACTAGACCAGACATTATGTTTTATGTAAGTCTGGTTGCTAGGTTCATGAATCAACCTCATGAGTCTCATTGGCAAGAAGCTAAAAGAATACTCAAATATGTAAGTGGTACCATATCTTTTGGATTGTTTTATAATTGATGCAGGAGAATCGCCAGCAGGTAGCAAGTGTGCGTGGATGTGGAGGACAGCTGGACAAGCGCCAGTACATTTCTAGTTGAAATTTTTTGAAGTTTGAAAGTGCCATATAATTAATGGGATAGTTAATAGAGGCGTACTCACATTTATGGAGGAACATTGTAATCAGACCTTGAGCGTCCCACTCTCATCTGAAGTAGATAGAGGCATTTATGCATAAGTTAATGTAGGTAGATAGAATTTAATTCTAGATTAGACAGTTTAGAGCGCAAGAGGGAAATGGGATATAGACACCCTCATTGTATAGTTGTAAGATTATTATGAGCATAGAGCATAGAGAAGAGAGCAGAGAGTTGTAGTTGAAAGCACCCATGTACAGAAGTTATGGATTAATACAAAGAGCTTTGACTCAGATTCATGGTGTTGTGGTATTCTCTGTGTATGTGTTGTTTAAATGTTATGCTCAGGAATGTTTTACTCTTTCTGTCATGCACTTGTTGTTTATGCTATGTGTGTATGATTTCTTATTAAATGTATGAAATATGAGAGAGAGAGAGTAAGGGGAATGAGTTTCAATTGTTTCTCTATATGAGAAAGAGTTTCTGCAAGGAGTACAATTGAATTGTCCGCAAGGAGTGCATTGACAAGAGTTTAGAGTTTTATCTATGAAAGCTCATAAGGGTTAGATTTTGTTCTCATTTCCTCAGAAGTGCAGTTAGGCACAAGATTCATGCAAGGTGTGTGCATAGGTCGAGTAAAATCTCAGAGTTTGCGAACCTGGGAAATTGTTGAAGGACTACTGCTGCAAGGAGTGCGCAGAGTCGAAATATTTCAATTCTTTGAAGTAATTGAAGGATTTTCTGCAAGGAGTGCATGCAGGATTCTTCTTTAAGACTCGAAGTTGGAGAAAGCTTAGGAGAGATAGAGTCTTCACAGTCATTGAAGAAAAGCACAGAAGATTGATACCTTGAGGTGTTGAAAGAAGGTGTCACAAGTTCATGTTGCAGGCAGTTAAAGTTCTGTGGTGAAACCCATTGTCAAATTTGCAGAAGTTCTCAGAAGGGAGAACAGACGGTTGGAATTCTCCGTGGAGAATTCGCGAAGTCCCATGAGCCATCAGATCTCACAGAGGAGAAAGGAGGTTACGGTGGTCATTTTCTAAAAGGGGAAGCTCAGGAGAGAGAGGGTCGTAGATTCATGCCAACAAGGACCGTTGGATTTACTTGCGAAATTCCATCTCGGGGTTTCATGAGTTGAAGGGTCGAAGGTTTTGTATCAAGTTTCACGAAGTTGCGAAAGGTGAAGTCCTGAAGGGGTGAAGAAACATGCGTGTGGGGTCAGTTATCGGTGACGTGTAGTGGGATTCAGCATTCGGCATCTCGGAAGGTAAAAGGTTGAGACTTTCGTCCCAAAATTCCCGAGGTCGCGAGTTGCGATAAGGTGACTGACTAGTTCGAGATCTCGGCACTTTGGGTGTCGAGGATACCTAGGAGTCATCGCTTGAGGAGAGAAATCATGAAGTGCGAATATAGCATGAGGGACACATGGTAGAATCGCAAGGCGGGCCCATGGAAGAGACGGGTGGACATGTGTCATCTTTTGAAAGAAGTCAATACCCCATTGACCTCTCGTATCTCAGGGATTCGCAAGACAAGAGCCAGGAGTTCGATGGAAAAACTCACGAAGGGGCGAGAAGCGAAAAGTGCTAGAGTTGGGCCTAGCCGGTGGTCATGTGCGTAGGGCGATGACAAGAAAAGGAGCGTACCCACATCAACATTTCAGGTATCACGGACTTGGAGGAGGAAGAGTCGGAGTCCCAACTCACGAACTTGTGAGTTGCCGAAAAGGACCTATGGATCGATAATTTTGTAGATTCCAGTGAGAATCAAAAGAGACGATTCAGCTCAAGGGCATATAGAACGATCCTGTAGCGGACTTTTGACCCGAGGGATGATAGGGTCGGCGGGCTGCGTCAAATCTGGTATCAGAGCCTGATTCTTGTTTGTATATTTCAGGCAGGAAAAGCAAGAAGGAATTTTAGCCATGTCGCCGAGGAGGAGAGACATACAAACACCCGATCCTCCAGAGGATAGGGAGGTGTCAAGAGAAAGAGTTAGATAGATGCAGAATCCAGAAGTAGAAAGAGATCTGCATGACATTCGCGCCAGACTCGTAGATGTGGAAATAAACCAAAGGCCCAGAGCTGATATTGGAGATGTCAGTGAGTCTGAAAGTGAAGATGATGCTGGACATGGAGAAGAAGAAGTCACAGTAGAAGATGCAGCAAATGAACGCTTGCTTAGAGCTGTTGCAAGAATGGGTGCAAGAGCCAAAATGGACATTCCAGTTTATGAGGGAAACTTGGATGCTGAAGAGCTTCTATATTGGATTAGAGCTCTGGACACATATTTTGACTATGAAGATGTCGAAGAAGACAAGAAGGTCAAACATGCTGTCACAAGACTTAAAGGACATGCAACATTGTGGTGGGATGAACTGCAAGCTGACAGACGCTACCAAGGTAAGCAGAAAATCAAGAGTTGGGATAGGATGATTGCAAGATGAAAGCGAAATTCATTCCTAGGGATTATCAAATTACTATGTTTCGAAGGATGCAGAACTTGAGACAGAAGCTGATGACAGTGAATGAGTACACTAAAGAGTTCTACAAACTGAACATCAGAGCAAGTCATCATGAAAGTAATGATGAAAAGGTTGCCAGGTACATGCATGGCCTGAGATACGAAATTCAAGATGAGATGAGCATGATGACCATCCGAATGGTGGAAGATTCTTATCAAATGGCTCTAAAGGCGGAAGAGAAGCTGTGAGAAAATAAGGTCAGAGAGGCCAAGGCAGAAGTCAAGCCAGGGGAAAATCATTTGTCCAAGATAGAAATCAGAAATCTAAGGAAGAATGGAAGAAACCTCAAATTGAGAGAGGTGGAAGCTCTCAGAGAGGGAAATATGCTAGGCAGAGAAGGAACTATGTTGATCAGAGAGGAGAGTATGCTGATAACAACATTTTACCTCGTACTAGAGGTAGAGGAAGAGGAAGAGGTGGAGTGATAACATGCTTCACGTGCGGAAAGGTCGAACACAAGTCTTATGAATGTCCAGACAAGAAGAAAGAGGAAGGAGAGACTCACATTGCTGAAGCACAAAGGAGAAATGTTGAGGCAGAGGATGATGAAGGAAGAAGATCGTTGATGATGCAAAAATCTCTTTTGACACCAGAGAAGGAGGTGGAAAATCCATTCTAAAGGAACAGTCTTTTTCGGACTGCATGCAAAACCAAGGACAGGGTATGCAAAGTCATTGTGAACAGTGGTAGCATAGATAATCTCATTTCAGCAGAGATGGTAGAAAAGCTGGAGCTGGAAACGATTGATCATCCAAGCCCATACAACGTTTCGTGGCTACAAAAAGGACATCAGGTAAATGTCACTAAACAGTGTTTAGTTGAATTTAAGATAGGATGATATAATGATGAAATAATCTGTGATGTTATTCCCATAGATGTTTTTCATCAATTGCTGGGTAGACCATGGCAATATGATAGGAATGTGATTCATGATGGGAGAATGAACACATACACCCTAGAGAAGAACAGGAGAACTCACATGTTGTTTTCGATTAAGGATAAAGAGGTGAAACTTGAAGTAAGTAACACTGTACTTCTCATGAGTGGGAAGGAACTTTTTACAGAGGTTAAGAAGAAAGAGGAACCACAATTCATTGTGGTCAGGAAGCCAAAGATTGTTTTAACCAGTACAAGGGTAGATGATTTACCAGAAGAGGTTCAGGAACTGCTGGAAGAGTTTGCTGACATAGTAGTGGACGAACTACCTCATTCGTTGCCACCGATTAGAAGTGTGAGTCATCACATTAACCTCATACCAGGAGCTATTTTACCAAACAAATCACATATAGGTTGATGCAGAAGGAGAATGAAGAGGTCAAAATACAAGTCCAGGATTTGTTGGACAAAGGTTTGGTCAGAGAAAGCTTGATTCTGTGTGTTGTTCTGACAGTACTCAATCCAAAGAAAGACGGAGGCTGGAGGATGTGCACTGACTCAAGGGAAATCAACAAGATAACCATCAGGTATAGATTTCCATTGCCAAGGATGGATGATCTGATGGATTGCTTGAGTGGGGCCAAATTTTTTTCGAAGATTGATTTGAAAAGTGGATATCACCAGATTTGTATGAGAGAAGGAGACGAATGGAAGACAACATTAAAAACCAATGAAGGGTTATATGAATGGCTTGTTATTCCATTTGGATTAAGAAACACACCGGGTACTTTCATGAGATTGATGAATGAAGTCTTGAAGGATTTCATCAGAAAATTTGTCATTGTGTATCTTGATGACATACTGATTTTCAGTAAAACAAAGGCAGAGCATATGAAACATTTGGCTACAGTGATGCAGATGTTACAATAAGAGAAGCTGCTGATAAATATGAATAAATCCTCATTCATGAAGACAGAGCTCATTTATTTGGGTTTTGTTATTTCTGCAGATAAGTTGAGGACGGATCCAGATAAGGTGGAGGTGATTAAGAATTGGCCATCACCGAAGAATATCTTTGAGGTGAGAAGTTTTCATGGATTGGCTAGGTTCTACCAAAAGTTCATCAGGAATTTCAGTGGAATTAGTGCACCGATGATGGACACAATGAAGAAGAGACACAAATATTTTCACTGGACAGAAGAAGCCGAGAAGAGTTTTAATTTGTTGAAGAAGAAAATCACAGAACAACCAATTTTGGTGTTGCCTGATTTCCAAAAGACATTTCAAGTGAAATGTGATGCAAGTGGATTTGCAATAGGGGTAGTCTTGAGTCAAGAAGACAGACCGATATCATACTTCAACGAGAAGCTGAATGAAGCGAAAGTGAAATATTCCACATATGACAAGGAGTTTTATGTTATTGTTCAAGCATTGAAGAAATGGAGACATTACTTGATTCCCAAGGAGTTTGTCTTGTATAGTGATAATCATGCATTGCAATTTGTGACTCAACAGGAGAATTTGAATCAAAGACATGTTAAATGGGTTGAATACATGCAGAACTTTACTTTTGTGATTAAACATATTTCTGGTACTGCTAACAAAGTTGTTGATGCTTTGAGCAGGAAATGTTTGTTGTTGCAGGAGTTCAGAGTCAAAGCATTGGGTTTTGATGATCTCAGGGACATGTACAGAGATGATCCAGATTTTAAGGAGGCGTATGAAGTAGCTGGGAATCCAATTCTCAGGGACAGGAGTCAATGGACAGAATACATGATCCAAGAAGGATTATTGTTTAAGGGTAATCAACTTTGTATTCCAAAATGCTCCATGAGGGAGAATTTGCTGAAGGAGAAACATAGTGGAGGATTGGCTGGACATTTCGGTCATGAAAAGATGTTCGCAAAGTTAAATGAGTTATATTTTTGGCCAAGGATGTGAGCAGACGTCAAAAGATTCGTGGACAGATGTAGAATTTGCCAGCATTCAAAGGGAAAGAGGCAGAATGCAGGTTTTTATCAACCATTACCCATACCTGACAGGCAATGGGATGTAGTCAGCATGGACTTCATATTGGGGTTGCCGAGAACACAAAGAGGTTTCGACTTAATATTTTTGGTGGTGGATAGATTTTCCAAAATGGCACATTTCATTCCATGTCAGAAAACCAGTGACGCAACTCACATTGCGAACCTGTTTTTCAAAGAAGTCATTCAACTTCACGGCTTGCCAAGGAGCATAGTTTTAGATCGAGACACTAAGTTCGTAGGAAAATTTTGGAGAACCTTATGGAAGAAGCTGGGAACGAACTTTTCATTTAGTTCAACTTATCATCCTCAGACGGATGGAGAGAGAGAAGTGGTGAACAGAAGTATGGGAGACTTGCTGAGAACTTTGGTGACAGAACACCATAACTAGTGGGATAACATATTACCACATGCGGAGTTTGGTTATAAAAACTCACTTAATAGGAGAACAGGACAGAGTTTGTTTTAGATTGTCTATGGCATGCAACCGAGAGGAATTTATGAGCTAAGGGATTCAGAACAGACTGCAACTAGGAGTGCTAGTGCAGAAGATTTCATAGAGGTGATAAAGGAACTTCACAGCTAGGTGAAGGAACGATTGCAGAACTTGAGCAAAGAGTATAAGCGCAGAGCAGGACAACTTCAATTTGAGGTTGGTGATTTGAATCTGGCACATCTAAGAAAAGAAAGGTTCCCGAAGGGGACATATAACAAAATAAAGATGAAGAAAATCGAACCATCTAAGGTCTTGAAGAAATTTGGGGCGAATGCATATGAGATTGAATTACCTGATGGGATCGGAATTTCTCCGATATTCAATGTTTCAGATTTGTACCCTTATAAAGCTAAGGAAGAAGAAGCAAGAAATGAATAGCCAGAGGTTCAGTGGACAAAACAAATGCCAGTTGCAGAAAATTCGTAGATGGAGCGCATACTGGACAAAAGAGTTGGTAAGAGGACCAGGAGAAAAGAATACTTTGAATACTTGGTCAAGTGGAAGGGCCATCCAGTTGAAGATGCCAACTGGGAGAATGAAGCAGAAATATAGAAGCATGGACAGACCATGCGTGAGCTCATGGACAGGAGCCCATGAAAATTTTCAAGTGAGGGAGTATGATGCAGTAGCATCGCCAACAGGTAGTAAGCACGCGTGGATGTGGAGGACAGTTGGACAAGCGCCAACACATTTCTAGTTGAAATGTTTTGAATTTGGAAAGCGCCATATAATTAATGGGATAGTTAATAGAGGCATACTCACATTTATGGAGGAACATTGTAATCGGACCTTGAGCATCTCGTTCTCGTCTGAAGTAGATAGAGGCATTTATGCATAAGTTAATGTAGGTAGATAGAATTTAATTCTAGATTAGACAGTTTAGAGCGCAAGAGGGAAACAGGATATAGACACCCTCATTGTATAGTTGTAAGATTATTATGAGCATAGAGCATAGAGAAGAGAGCAGAGAGCTGTAGTTGAAAGCACCCATGTACAAAAGTTCTGGATTAATACAAAGAGCTTTGACTCAGATTCATGGTGTTGTGGTATTCTTTGTGTATGCGTTGTTTAAATGTTATGCTCAGGAATGTTTTACTCTTTCTGTCATGCATTTGTTGTTTATGCTATGTGTGTATGATTTCTTGTTAAATGTATGAAATCTGAGAGAGAGAGAGAGTAAGGGGAATGAGTTTCAATTGTTTCTCTATCTGAGCAAGAGTTCCTACAAGGAGTGCAGTTGAATTGTCTGCAAGGAGTGCGTTGACAAGAGTTTAGATTTTTATCTCTGAAATCTTAGAAGGGTTAGCTTTTGTTTTCATTTCCTCATAAGTGAAGTTAGGCATAGGAGCCATGCAAAGTGTGTGCATAGGCCAAGCAAAATCTCAGAGTTTGCGAACCTAAGAAATTGTTGAAGGACTACTACTGTAAGGAGTGCGTAGAGTTGAAAGATTTCAATTCTTTGAAGTAATTGAAGGATTTGCTGCAAGGAGTGCATACAGGAGTCTTCTTTAAGACTCAGAGTTGGAGAAATCTCAGGAGAGATAGAGTCTTCACAGTCGTTGAAGAAAAGAACAAAATATTGATACCTTGAGGCATTGAAAGGAGGTGTCACAAGTTCGTTTTGCATGCAGTTAAAGTTTCATGGTGAAACACATTGTCAAATTTGCAGAAGTTCTCAAAAGGGAGAACGGATGGTCAGAATTCTCCATGGATAATTCACGAAGTCCCATGAGACATCAGATCTCACAGAGGAGCAAGGAGGTTACGGTGGTCATTTTTTTAAGGCGGAAGCTCAGGAGAGAGAGGGCCATAGATTCACACCATCAAGGACCGTTGGATTTACTCGCGAAATTCCATCTCGGGGTTTTGTGAGTTGAAGGGTCGAAGGTTTTGTATCAAGTTTCACGAAGTTGCGAAAGGTGAAGTCCCGAAGGGGCGAAGAAACGTTTGTGTGTGGTCAGTTATTGGTGACATGTATTGGGATTCAGTATTTGGCGTCTGAGAAGGTAGAAGTTTGAGACTTATGTCCCAAAAGTCTCGAGGTCACGAGTTATGATAAGGTGACTGACGAGTTCGGGATCTCGGCACTTTGGGTGTCGGGGATAATTAGGAGGCATCGCTTGAGGAGAGAAATCACAAAGTGCAAAGATAACATGAGGGACATGTGGAAGAATCGCTAGGTAGGCCTGTGGAAGAGACGGGTGGATGTGTGTCATATTTTGAAAGAAGTCAATACCCCGTTGACCTCTCGTATCTCGGGGATTCACAAGACAAGAGGCGGGATTTCGACGGTGAAACTCATGAAGCGGCGAGAAGCGAAAAGTGCTAGAGTTGGGCCTAGCCAATGGTCACGCGTGTAGGGTGTTGACAAGAAAAGGAGCATACCCGCATTGGCATTTCGGGTATCGTGGATTTGGAGGAGGAAGATTCAGAGTCCCAACTCGCGATCTTGCAAGATTGCGAGTTGCCAAAAAGGACCTGCGGATCGATAATTTTGTAGATTCCAGTGTGAATCAAAAGAGATGATTCAGCTCAAGGGCATATAGAACGATCCTTTAGCAGACTGTCGACCTGAGGGCTGATAGGGTCGGTGGGCTGCATCAATAATGCTATTAATAATTTCAATGTTGTAACATACACAGATGCAGATTGGGCAGGTAGCTTGTATGATCGCAAAAGTACTTCAGGATATACTTTTCTTTTTGGAGGAAATCTTATTTTTTGTATCTTCATCTCTTATGAATATGAAAAATTAACCCGACTTCATTTATGTTTGATTATTTAAGTTAAGATCTCTAAGATTTGGAGCTTCCTTAAAAAAAAAAATTAGTAAGAAAAAAACTTATATTAGAAAATATAAATATTTTTTTACAAAAATTGTCATTTAGAATAGAACTTTCAGTTCCTTTTTTACAAGACTATAGAGATGTAAGTTCTGAACATAATATATTTTACCCAGAAATGATGAAAACTTTTAGGTACATACTCTGAAGTATATAACCTCTGTTTTTACATATCTAGTTACAATACAAAAAACCAGTTTCATCACCTTTGCAACAATGAACTTTTAACCGATAGCTAATATTTCAAAATTTTCTAAATATCCTTCTCTACCCACTGCAAAATATATTCCATCCCCATCCAGTAACAAAGCTTCTTTTGTGATTTGATCAACTTCCTCATTATAAAATCTATATATATGTTGAGCTTTAAGTTGTTGAAAACTCCCACTCAGTACTCTAATTTTTGTCATCCAAAATTGAAAAGAAACCAATTTCTGATTCTCCACCTCAGTTCAGAAGCTCTCTAACTACTTTCCACATATCGCACCAATGTCTAACTACTTTCCGCATATCGCACCTACTATTGAAAACTTTAGCAAGGACTTCCATTTCCGACTCAAATTTTGAGTAATGATTATACTGCATCATGGTCAGAGAATCTATACTGGATACGAACAATCCCTCTTTGACCTTTATGTACAAGCAATGATCACCATAGCTCAGTTTTTCCGAGTTTATGATACCATTGTTGATTTGAAATCCATATGATTCTATGCAAGGCTTTGCTATCTGAAGCACATCAACAAATTCACAATCATCCAAATTTTTGATTTTAACAAAGATGAGAGTACTTGAATAATTCCATAAATGTACATAATTAGCCTTATTATTAATTATTTTCCACTTTTCCTTTTCTTAAAAGAGAATGTAACATTCCAATTATAGGTACGTTTGGCAAAGCCATACACAATGTTAGGTATCAGTTGTAACATTTTCCATAAAGCAACATAATGAACAATGTTGGGTATAAATTGTAACATTTTCCATAAAGCAATACAGGGAACAACATTAGTTAGTTTTATTTCAATTATTATCTTTTTATTTTTTTAATTAGTTTTTTTAAATGCAAAATATATTCATTATCAGATTTGAAAGGTTAGTTTTAATTTTAATTTGAAAAATAAATATCTATTTAAATTTTTCTATAATAAAAATTTATAAAAATAAATAATAATAAACTAAATACATGTTTATAAAAAAATACTAAATAAAATATTATCGTTCCAATTTTTACAATATTAAAAATTAATCAACTATTAAATAAATTGTAAGTTTAATAAAAAAACTAATAATAAACAAAATTTGGAAATTTAAATGTATTTTTGGGGAAAA
The DNA here is from genome assembly GCA_000966675.3 of Picea glauca. NCBI lineage: Eukaryota > Viridiplantae > Streptophyta > Pinopsida > Pinales > Pinaceae > Picea > Picea glauca. Next base: position 61,314 of record JZKD02S1635746.1, on the reverse strand, counting down.
TTCTTTCAAAACAATATAAGAACCTATAAGAGAGCTTACTTTGTGTCTCTCTAGGAATATGCAAATTTAACATGATTTTATCCATGTTTGATTATTTAGTCTAAGATCTCTAAGATTTAGGGCTTTGTTAAATCCATAAAAACAAGAGTTAAAGAAAATTACATCTCATGGATCTTGGGATTAGGTTGGAGCACAAAAAATACAATTCTAGGGACATTATCAAAAACATTGAAATGTTAGGATTGACAACATTTAGAGTGAACACTTCACCCATCATGAGGAGTGTTAGAAATAAAGAGATGTGTTTGTTTTCCATGGACAATATAGCAATGTTGTCACTCAACCATAGGCACAAAGGCCACCCCCGAGCACCTTAACCTTGAGAGACAGAATAGTTCCAGAAGCAGAACAATCACCAACCAAGGTAGCACACCTTCCTCCAAGGCTATCGCACCAAGAAAGAATAACCAAACACCAAATAGAAAGTCCAAACCATAACCAAGAGAAAGTCCAATGAAAAGCCAAAATCCTAGCTTCAGCAATTGCAACTGCACTCCCTCTCCAAACTTGCACACCACTAGTGTTATGCAGTTGTGAGTAAGTGAGTGTCAAATAAGATCTAACACCCTCTATTTATACTTCTCTATCTCACTTGATTGGGCTGACTTCTCTTTTTGGAGGCTAATAACTCAATATTAAATATTCTTTCGAGTTGACTTGTCTTCTAGGGTTAGTATCCAATGTTTTAGGGTTTCTCTTGCTTCTTGGAATATTCTAGTCTCGTGAAAGGTTACATGTAGAGGTTAATACCTACCGTAGCTAAAATAATATCAACACTCCCTCCTAGCTAGGGAGGTATTAAAAGTAATGCTCTTGAGCACAAACAGACCATTCAATCGTTGGCATCATCATAGCAACACAGGCAATCTCATGATCACGTAGATCAACTCACGAGTAGCATCATTACCATTAGTATCATCTGATAGCATCAACTACATCATATCTCGAAGCCATAGTCCATTTGAGTAATCGGGCATGATCTTGAATAAGTCACTCACTCCACAGAGTGATACAAGGACCATTCTTCTAATCCGAACATACGTCCTAGAAGAATCATTGTCCCAATAGATGTTGAAAGCTACGCCATGGGATACAAAGACCATTCCTATAGGAATGTCAGTCTAGGATTATTTTCTAATTGGATCATATGTACCATAGAGAGTCGTCTCTACCTATATTCCTTAGAAAATATCGATCCTGAACCATTTTCCTAATTGGGCCACATTCTGTGCCTTAGGAAAATACCATTCCATGATATGTCAACAAACTTCCAACTTGGACCATTCTCCACAGAGAGAATGCATGTCCACCAGCAATTTGTTATGTCTGGACCATTCTCCGCCTGGAGAATGTCTGTCCACCAACACACTGACTATCCATCTAGCTAGAAATCAACTCCAACACTAGTGGTAGTCTCCATGGCACTCAAATAGTAGCATATTGTTTCTATAATGCCATCCAATAGAGCACAATTGTGTCTATCCATAGTAGTATAAAACTACTATCCATTGGTACATAACCACTCTTAGTAGCACACCACTACTAACCAGTGACACACAGTCACTACCAGTGGATCACATCCAACACAGTAACATACAACTACTTTCTAGAAACATACAGTCTCCACAACAATCATATCATCTGATATCAACCTTCATAAACAATAGCATGATACAAACTGAGTCATCTGGGCCATTATTCCACTCACATCTGTAATATATGGAAGAGCATCTTCCCTCAGAAAGTAAAATATTAGCCATGGGCTATCTAGACTATTCTTCCCAAGCATAGAAGAATAAGTGTCCCTGATTTATGAGTCTAGACCATTCACCTAACTGGGCCATTCCTCCAGCACTAATCATAGTGCAACATGGAGAGAATGAGTCTGCCTTAGGGAATGCATGTCCCTGATTGTTGAACCTGGACCATTCACCTAATTGGGCCATTCCTCTAGAACTAATCATAGTGAAACTTAGAGAGAATGAGTCTGCCCTAGGAAATGATTGTCTAGACCATTTCCTATGGAAATGTCTGTCTTGCACCAACCTCCAAAAACGGACCATTCTTTGAAATTGCTCACAACTGTGAACTTTGAAAGAATGACTTCCCTACGAGGTGGACCATTCTACTTGACCACTGCTCAGAGTGTCTGGCAAGAAGAATGATTGTCCTAAACCATTCCCACACACTGGCCATAAGGGGAATCATTGTCTATGGTACATCAATAATCTACCAGACCATTTTCATTATGAAAATGATTGTCCGATCTGGACCATTTTCTGAACTAGAAAATGATTGTCTGTTAGAAATCCTGAACCACTTTCCGGATTGGAAAGGAAATGCCTAACCTAGACCATTTTCCAAAATGGAAAATGACTGTCCATAAATCAATAACTTATTAGTGCTCCCTCCCAATCTGGGAGTAATCACTTCCTTTTTCAATAAGGAATCCATCTCCATGAGCCCTAGCTTGTCCCTTAAGTACGCAAACTTTTCATCTTGGAAAGAGGTTTTACCAAAATATTTGTTATCTTCTCATTTGTGGAGATATACTAGAGAACCACTTCTCCCCTCTAGGATTTATCATGGAGAATATAATGCTTGATCTCAATGTGCTTCGACATATCATGGAACACCGATTTCTCTGAAATATTTGCATCACTATGATCATCATAATATATCATGGTTGAATTATGCACCTGATCAAACAGTCCAGAAACTGACTTACGAAGCCACACTCCTTTTGTACAAGAATCACAAGCTGCAATATACTTTGCTTCTGTAGTGTTGAGTGAAACATACTTCTGTTTCCTACTAGCCCATGACATTGTGGTAAAGATCGAACTAAAACATATCTAAGTAGCACTTCTTCTGTCATCTGCACTCCCTACCCAATCTGTATCAATAAATCCATGTAGTTGTATATCATAACTCAAACGTCCCACAAGGAAAATATCCGGCCAAGTATTCTCCAAATACATTAAGGAGCCAATCAATCCTCGATATAGAGACATGTCTATTGGATTATAGTCTCTCATCTTCTTCAAATGTGTCATCGTGGGAGTTTTCCATAGATTTTCAATCCATCATCCCAGATTTCTTAAGAATCATTTTAATACACTTCCTCTATCATAGAAAGTTTTCACCATGCTTCTACTATACATGAGAGGCTCTGCACCAGGTTGCTTGAATCCATACAATTTCTTCTTCTATCTTCATACATGATTTTCTTTCTGGTATATCTCAAAACCTTGAGGTTTCTCTACATATGCTTCTTCTTCAATTACTTTGTTTGAGAAGAACAATATTTACATTCATCTAATGTAAACTCCAACCCATGGATACTGCAGGAGATATAATGGCTCAAGTATGTCTAGTTACTAGAAAAAGATGACATCATATACTTCTCCCTCCTTCTAGGAGAACCCTCTGGCCCTGAGTCTCACCTTGTATCTATCAATGCTTCCATTTATAAGCCTTTTTCAAAATTTCTCACATACATTTCTCTTCATCAAGGCTTCCTTCGATTCCTTCTGCTTGACTGCTTCTAGTGGGTTCAAACTGGTTCAATTGGTTGTTCTGACTTTTCTTTCTTTTTTAGAATCTTCATGTTCTTCCTCATGTTTCTCTTTAATATTGGAGTCCATGGATTCTTCTATAGATTACATGCCCTTCTTTCCTAAAGGCTCCAACCTTCTACCATAGGAACATAAATGTAGATGGACAACCAAGAATATTCAAGGCTTATTTTTAAAGAAAACTTCTTCTAGAGTCAAAATGAACACATGTTTCTTATCGTGGCCGCTACTTCCAATGAAGAACATGGGTAGATACTTCATAATATTTATAGGTTCTTCTTTAATGGATCATATCGTTGGGTATTATCTCCCTCCTAATGTTGAATTCATGCCTGGATGAGCAATATGCATGCTCTTCTTTTGGAATTATGTGATCAACTCCCTCCATCTGAGAGAGTGCATGCTTTCGTCTATTACATCTCTCTTTGTTTTCTACAAAGTGTCACAAGCTTGTTCTGGTTTCCTTTTGATTTCTAACTTCCTTCTAGTCTGACTCCTCTGAGTCTCTTTAACTTTGTTTCTATCTATTTTGATTGTTTCCCATCAATGCTTCCATCTATAAGTCTTTTTCAAAATTACTCACATAAATTGCTCTTCATCATGGCTTCCTTCCATTCTGTATGATTGATTGCTTCTAGTGAGTTCAAACTGGTTCAATTGGTTGCTCTGACTTTTCTTTCTTTCTTGGAATCTTCATGTTCTTCCTCATGTTTCTCTTTAATATTGGATTCCATGGAATCTTCAATAGATTGCATGCCCTTCTTTCCTGAAGGCTTCAATCTTCTTCCATAGGAACATAAATGTATATAGACAAACAAGGATAGTCAAGGCTTATTTTCGATGAAAACTTCTTCTAGAGGCAAAATGAACTCATGCTGCTTATCATGGATGCTACTTCCAATGAAGAACATGGGTAGATACTTCATAGTCTTTATATATTCTTCTTCAATGGATCATATCATTGGGCATTAACTCCCTCCTAATCCTGACTTCATGCCTGAATGAGAAATATGCATGATCTTCTTTGGGAATTATGTGATTAGTGCCCTCCATCTAAGAGAGTCCATGTTTCCATCCGCTGCATCTCTCTTTGTTTTCTACAAAGTGTCACAAGCTTATTCTGGTTTCCTTTTGATTTTTGACTTCCTTCGAGTCTAATTCCTTTGAGTCTCTTTAAGTTTTTTTCTATTTGTTTTGATTGATGCCCATCTGGAAGTTGTGTCATCCTTATAAAATTCTTTTACGACAGCTTCTGCAAGGATTGTTCATCAAACATATTTCACAAGGGTACCTTCCCAGATCAAGAAAAACAAGAGAAAACAAGAAATATCTATCTAGAGGAGATGTTAGTTCATATTGTAAACAAGTACAATAAGAATCTATACCAATGGTACTCATATGCAGTCAAGTATTTATTGCACCTAGAAATAATAGAGTCTTTCAAACATTGCTTTCATAATTTGTAATGTAGCAACTATCACCCTTGATATACATAAATATGAAGCTTAACAATTTAGTCAAACCTGAAACCTGAAGCCTCAATTGTTGTGGAGGGTGCACTTCTTCCTCTAAATCCAAGATTAAAGCTTGGACAAGGTCTCTAATACTTTTCCTGCAAACACACTCACGTTTTTCTATATTATATAACTTGGATAGAATATACAAGTTGTAACATCCACCTAGGTCATCCATGCTACTCCAGAAAACATTTTCATTCTCTGATACCATGTTGTAACATGCCCAACATCCAACTGAGCTATGCTACATAAATTTTTCGAAATGCATGCAATTAAAACATATACACATAGAACTCTTGCGGAACTTTATATCTAAAATTTAAACAGACAAATACATTCTGTAAATGCACGGATTCATACTGAAATAACAATAAACATATACATGAAACATATACAAGCAATACCCATAAATATAAATACAGTTATAACCACACATAGGATAAATCCATAAAAATAAACATGTAAATAATAATGCAACATGTAAATTTATCACACAATTGACACTTATCTTGGTAAGAATATCACCAACTATGTGCAGAACTTCCATGAACCTCCCAGCCTTAGACCACACTGCTCATCACTCTCAGTAGTGGGTCACCCCCGAGCTGGGACTAAAATCCACCTGAGTAAAGGGATTTCTAACCAGGATGATGTATGATAGACAACATGAAATACTTTGTCACAGGTGCCAACTCAAACCAACAACCTACAGTCCCTCATTCCCCACATGTCTCTCCCACCCTAGGAAGTGTGCCCCTTCTCTGCTCAACAGTCCTTCGACTGCCCCACTTCCTTTCCGGGATTCAGTAACAGGCTGGAAAGGAAGTCTCAAAGCCCTGTAGCTGCAGTTTAGCACCTTCAAAAATCAATTCCCAACAATTCTCTCACCTAGAGAGATTGCTCATGGGCCTAACAACCTCCTTCTTTAGTCCATATCCCAAGCTAACCAGGTACACAAATAGGTATGGTTATGGATACAGTTTTAGGTACAGTGGCAGGAAGGTACGAAGGAAAACTAACTAAGTGAGTGAATGATCAAGGAATCATTAAATGGACGTCTCAATGATTGCATGAATGGATTATTGGCCCCCAAAATGAACTAAGTCCAAAATATATGTATGCATATCCCCAACTTGACACTTGTCATGTTGGGAGCTACTTTGTCCCACTTCTCCCCATCCTTAGAACTTAGGATAAAATAATTATACATACTTTATACTTAATAAATATTAATATAATATTCCTTTTTGGCTTAAGCCCCCTAGCTTAGCCCCTTTTCCTTAACTTTTAGCCCCCCCTTTCCCTAACTAGTGGAGTTTATTCCCCCGTACTCTTTTATCATGGTCGGTCTACGTGCAACGATGTATTTTATATTAATGATGAGATATATACAAAAATAGGCGCATTGGCCTTTAGCATCTAGGCTCTCTGGCCTAATACAAACATAAGCCTCTAGCTTATAATAACTGGATCACCAGCCTATGAAACACAACATATACACAAAGGCTCCCTGGTCTCAAAATCATGCTCACTTAAGTTGTTGCGTGCGGTATCTTGGAATGTGCACACTTCATCATTTTAGTGCGCAGTACATGTGCGCACTGTGGCATGAAAGGTGCATACAAAAATGATATCAAACAACTCACCATCTTAAGTATATTTTCATTTTACATTTACAATTGGATTCGTCCTAGGGGTATTACAATCCCCTCCCCTTATTTATGCACTATCCTCAGTGCATTAGGTACACATATACAACAAAATTCTCAAAAATCCTTAAAAAGATGCGGGTATTCTGCTTGCATTGCATCCTCATGCTCCCAAGTAGCATCCTCAGGATCGTACTGCGTCCATTGGACCTTTACAAGCCCTATGTCTCGATTCTGGAGCTGTTTGATTTTCTAGTCCAGAATATGTACCGAATGCACTTGAAAAGCGCCTTCTTGCTCCACATGAATCACATTCCAATCAATAATATGGTTAGCATCAGGTATATATTTCTTTAGCAAGGATACATGGAATACATTATGAACATACATAGATGCATGAAATGCAATCATATAAGCTACTAGACCAATCCTCTCTAGGATTTCAAATGGCCCACAATAGCGAGCTGCCAACTTTGAACAATTTCCTAACTTCAGGGAACTTCTATTGGCCTTCACTTTCAAGAAGACATGGTCCCCAACTTTAAATTCCATGTGAGTTCTACCTTTATCAACATATGTTTTGTGCCTATCTTGGGCAACCTTTAAGTTTTTTTTTATTTTCAACATTTTCTCCTCCATTTCCCTGAGTAAATCTGGCCCAACCACTGCTCTATCTGCTAGGTTATCCCAACTTACCAATGTGTTGCACTTTCTGCGATAAAGTGCCTCAAAGGGACTCATATTTAGAGATGTTTGGTACCCATTGTTATAAGAAAACTCTACCAAGTGTAGGTAGTCTTCCTATTTTGATGGATTATCCATCACATACATCCTCAACATATCCTCAATCACTTGATTGACCCTCTCTGTTTGTCCATCTAATTATGGATGATAAGTTGTACTAAAATTCAAATTTGTTCCAAATCCATTAAATAATCCCTTCCAAAAATTTGAGGTAAATTTTGGATCTCTATCAAACACAATTGTCTTTGGTATGCCATGTAATCGAGCAATTTCTCTCATATAAATATCAACAATGTTGGTTGCCTTGTGAGTGAGCTTAACTAGAATACAATGGGCAGCTTTAGTAAGCTTATCCACCACTACCATGATAGAATCATGTTGCTTGTTTGTTCTGGGCTGTTTGGTGATGAAATCCATTGTTACAACTTCCCATTTCCACTCAGGAACGGGTAATGTTTGTAGCAAACCATCTGGGTGTCTATGCTCAGCCTTTACCTTTTGACATTCCAAACATTTGGCAATAAAATCAACAACTTCTTTCTTCATTCCTGGCCAATAATATCGGCACTTGACAACTGCAATAGTTTTCTGATAACCTGGGTGCCTAGCATAAGGTAGATTATGCATTTCTCTCAATATCAGATTTTTCAATTCCTGGGAATTTGGTACATAAATTATGCCCGTGTACATGATAATTTCATCATTATCTAGCTTATATTCTTCATTTTTTTGTTGCAAATTACCTTGCTGTAATTTTTCCACTAATTTCTTGTATTGCAAATCTAATTTTGCAGCCTCCAAAATTATGTCTTTCAAATATGATTGGTACATGCTAATGGTTGTAGCATGCAATTCATTCACTCTTCTGCATAGTGCATCAGCCACTTTGTTCTCTTTCCCCTTGATATGATTTATATCAAAGTCATATTCACTAAGAAATTCTAACCATTTTCTTTGACTAGCATTTAGAGTTGGTTGATCAAATAAATATTTCAGACCATTATGGTTTGTCCTTAGCTAAAACCTTTTCCGCATGAGGTAGTGTCTCCATTTCCTCAAGGCATGCACTATGGCCGCCAACTCCAAATCATGAGTGGCATAGTGTCTTTCATGCTCCTTCAACTTCCTTGATCCATAACATATAACAAACCCATTTTGACTAAGGACTCCACCAAGTCCTTCCTTACATGCATCTATGCATACAATGAATTCTTCATTTGGGTCTACAATCCTTAGTATTGGAGCACTTGTTAATAATTGTTTCAAGTGTTGTAAACTCTCTTCACAATCCAATGTCCACTAAAACTTCACACCCTTCTTTTGTAAGGAAGTGATTGGGTGTGCAATCTTTGAGAATACTTCAATAAATCTCCTATAGTATCCTGCAAGGCCCATGAATGATCTGACCTCTGTCACATTCTTTGGTCATGACCATTCTCTAATGGCTTCTATCTTCTTAGGATCCAATGTTATCCCATCCTCTGAAATGATATGTCCCAAATAATGAATTTGCTTCTGATAAAATGAGCACTTGCTCAATTTGGAATACAACTGATGCTCCCTTAATACTTGCAACACCATCCTCAAATGATGCTCATGCTCTTCTTATGACTTGGAATATGCAAGGATGTCATACAAAAAGACAATGACAAACTTCTCTAAATATTCTCGGAAAACACAATTCATTAAGCACATGAAAATAGTTGGTGCATTTGAAAACCCAAATGGCACCACTGTGAACTCATAATGACCATACCTTGTTCTGAAGGCGGTCTTGCTGATATATTCCTCTTTAATCCTTACCTAATGGTATCTTGACCTGAGATCTATCTTTGAAAATATATTTTCATTCTTCAATTGATCAAAGAGATCATCAATCCTTGGCAGAGGATACTTGTTCTTTACAGTCACTTTATTCAACTATCTAAAATCAATGCACAATCTTAATGTCCCATCTTTCTTATTCACGAACAATACTGGGGCACCCCAAGGTGACACACTTGGGCCTATATACCCCTTCTTCAAAAGTTTTTCAAGCTGTATTTACAACTCCTTCAGCTTTGGTGTTCTCATTCGGTAAGGAGTCTTTGACACTAGAGCTGCTCCAAGCATTAAATTTATAGAGAAATAAATATCTCTCTTTGGGGGTAGTCCTGGTACCTCCTTGAACACATCTTAAAAATCTTCCAGGACTGCATGATCTTTCAAATTTGGCACCTTATCTATAGTTGTCTCTTCCATATGAGCTGCAAATATTTGACACCCTTTTCTATAACATTTCTTCAGCTCCAATGCTGAAATTGTTGGATTACTGAGAGGGGGGGTGAATCGTTAATAGATCAATTTAATCTTTTTTGACCATATAATCCAAGTGAAACATCAATGTAGCATTATCATCCAATAAATGCATAGTAAATAAGCAATAAACAAACGAACAATCATACACATACACAGTACACCAGTGTTTTATGTGGAAACCCAAAGTGGGAGAAAACCACATAATGTTTTTTCTTATATTTATTGAAGAATTACATTCATTGTAAGCACCAACTTCCTTTGTTTTCCAACTACAACTGGAAGGAGGCTCCAACCCCCTAGTTTCTCAGGCTACAACCTAAGGGAAGATCCAACTCCCCAATTCTTTGGCTGCAGCTAGAAGGAGGCTACAACCCCCTATGTTCTTCGGCTACAACTGCCTGTCCTTGCCCCATCCAACCGTCATAACATAGAAGTAGAATGATGGAACCACTGTCACACTATCACTATGAAATATACTGATGTAAACATGTACCAATCAACCTGTAATCAACCTGTAACAACCTGTACCAATAACATGTGCCAACATGTACCATACATCAACATGTACCTCAAATTGTACCATAAATGAATGCATAAACCATGCACCAAACCTGTACAAATAACCTGTCACAATAACCTGTCCAAACAACATGTACCATAAACAAGTGCATTAACCATGCACCAACCTATACCTCAACCTATACCATCAACGAGTGGATCAACCATGCACCAAATATGTACCAATCATGCATCAAATGCACATAAACTATGAATCATCAAGATGTACCAACATCATCAAGTATACACCTCATGTATGTGCCAACTCATCAACTACTTGTTTAAACCATGTACGTCAACCATACACCAAGTACATATACCAATATAACCATCAAAAGTTCTCTAGAAATACATCACACTATACAGAACGAAATACCATAAACCCTTACATCAAACCATGTGCCACAAGCTCACTATTATGTGCCTCAAGCTAAACCAACAACTTCTGCAACACATGACAACCAAAAGACCAATACCCATATGCCAAATACCAACAACAAAATGCCAATTGCATCCCTCAAAAAATATGGTATATGAAACAATATTGAACATCTAATACCATCTCAAGAGCTAAACCCTAGCTCACAAAACATACCTCAAACAAGATGTGTCATATCTCTCATAAATAGACCCCAACTATGTTGCTACCGCGATTTTTCTGCCGTGAATTTTTTGTCGTGATTTTTCTACTGCAATTTTTCTACAGCACTTTTTCTGAAACAATTTTTCTGCCGCGATTTTTCTGCCACACTTTTACTACCACACTTTTCCTGCTGCAATTTTTCTCTATCAATAATACCTTCCCAAAAATAACCTTTCACAAAAATAGATATTCAATAATATTCAAGTGTGATTAAAATGAGAGAGTCTTGCCTCTTATTTATACTTTCATGTAGCATCCCACTTTCCTTATTTAAGGGATTTCTCCATTAACTTTATTATTTAAATAATTTCTTTTGCAAACACTTTGACTTTTTGGGGCTTCTAGATGACTCATGAGGGTTCTCCAACTTTACATGGCCATAACTCTCTAACCGTGAGGAGTTATGTGATGTTCCACATACCACTGGAAATGGCATGACAAGCACTATCCATCTAGGATAGTTTCGCTGACAAATTCACTAACCTTCATCTCATTATTCCAAAATTAAGCATGGGTTCTCTAACCATACTTCTAGGATAACTCAATCTGCAAAGCGTCTTTCCATGAGGGCTTTCACCATAAGAGGACCACTTTGGATTTCATTCATTTGTACTTATTATCAACCATGACAAGAAAATAACGAGTCATATTTACATTAAACAAAATTGGGTCCATTACCCAAACGTTTCTGCTACCGAACTTTCTTCAAGGGTTAACATCAATGACAACTAACCTTAATCAACAATATCCCCCTTTGACATTGATGCCAACACTCTGATGCAATACTAAAATCATGTCATGCAATACTAAAGTCATATCACTCATACTCCCCTTGGAAACATGCCTCTTTCCTCTATATCTTTGTGAACACTGACCGCTCTGCATCTCTGTGACCATAGCTCCCCTTGGAATCATGCCTTTGTCCTCTACATATGATAAATATCTCCCCCTTTGTCATCAATGGCAAAGGTATCTTTCCATCGAGGGTTGCTCCTCCTAACTGAACTATATGATCTCCCAACCTGAATTGTCCTCTTTATGGTGCTTCCTCATGTACATCGAAGACATATAAGGTAAATATTCAAAAAGATTCATTTTGGAGTAGAAATAACTCTGAGTCTCTGGCAAAGATATTCAAATTATTCTCATGGAAGCATTTTTGTAAAGATGTATGCCACTTGTTCTTTTGTGCCCACATATTAAACTCTGATGTTCTTTTCTGCAACCTGTTCCTTTAGAAAATGATACTTGATTGGAATGTTCTTTGTCTTGGAGTGCATCACTGGGTTCTTTGATATATTGATGGCGCTTTTATTATCACAATATATTGGAATGGGCTCATCATACTCAACCTGTATATCTGTAAAAGTTTGTTTCATCCATAGAACCTATGTACAACATTTTTTTGCTACAATATACTCTACCTCGGTTGTAGATAAAGATAATGATCATTGTTTCTTTCTTAGCCATGATACTAAACACTCACCTAAGTAGAACATTGCTCCATTGGTGCTTCGTTGGTCATCAATGCAACCTGCCCAATTTGCATCTGTGTAGGCAATAAGTGATAGATCCTTTCCTTTTGGATACCATAATCCAAACTCTTATGTTCCTTTGAGATATCTAAAAATCCTTTTTCACTGCTAAGACATGTGTCTCTTTTGGTGTTGCTTGAAATCGTGCCACTTGTCCAACTGTCTACATTACATCTGGTCTGGATGTTTTCACATATAGTAGGCTACCAATCATTGACTTGTATTTCCTCTGATCTGTAGACTTTGAATCATCATCTTTTCTCAACTTGCAACTGGTTTGCATAGGAGTGATAACTGGTTTGGAATCTTCCATTCCGAACCTTTTTATCATTTCTCCGATATACTTGGTTTGAGAAATAAAAATTCCTTGGTTTCTTTGATGTATCTAAAGACCCAAAAAGAAGGATAGTTCTCCAAGTAATGACATTTCAAATTCATTTTGCATATCCTTTGCGAATTTTTGGCTTAACCTATCATCGTCACTACCAAAAATAATATCATCAACATAAACTTCAATTAATAAAATACTATCTTGACTTACATTGATGTAGAGGTTGTTGTCTGCACTTCCTTTTCTGAACCCTTCATGTTGTATATATTTATCCAGTCTAGAGTACCATGCTCTAGGAGCCTATTTTAGACCATACAAGGCCTTCTTTAATTTACACACATAATCTGCGTTCTCTGACAACTGAAATCCTTCTGGTTGTTCAATGTAGACTTCTTCTTCAAGTTCCCCATTCAGAAAAGTTGATTTTACGTCCATCTGATACACTTTAATATTTTTGGAGCATTCATAAGCTAAAATCAATCGCATTTCTTCCATTCTAGCTACTGGGGCAAATGTCTCTTCAAATTTGATTCCTTCAAACTGTGCATATCCTTTACATACCAATCTAGCTTCGTTCCTTGTAACCTGTCCATCTTCATTCAATTAATTTATGTATATCCACTTTTTGTCGATCAAATTCTTATCCTTTGGTCTTGGAACCAATTCCCAAGTCTCATTTTTTTCTATTTGATCCAATTCTTCATTCATGGACTTATTCCAAAATTCATTCTTGTACTTGAGTAACCAACAAGTACTCATTTGTCCACACGAGAGTCAAACTTTCTCATTCTACCATCTTCTCTTTTGATGTATCATTTGCTTCCAAAAACTCTAAAGTGCTTCACATTTGCTGGTCTTCCTTTCCATAGCTCGTAGGGAGTTTTTTCAGTGTTGTTTATGAGCATTACTCTGTTTTGAATAAGAAATGTTTTATGCACTGCCTGTTTCCAAAACAAATCTGTCAAGTTGGAATCTATTAGCATTGTTCGAGCCATTTCTTGTACTATCATGTTCTTTCTTTCAACAACTCCATTCTGTTAAGGTGTCCTAGCAACAGAGAATTATCTTTTTATTCCATGAATGCTGCAGTAGTCCATAAATTCTTTTGAAGTGAACTCTCCTCCATTATCAGATCTTAAGCATTTGATTTTTGAATCCATTTCATTTTCAACCATTTCCTTATAGATTTTTAAGTTTTCAAAATCTTTTGACTTATTCTTGAGAAAGCAAACTGTAGTCATTCTTGTATAATCATCAACTAATAACATAAAGTATTTCTCACCTTTTAAACCATTTGTTGTAGTTGGTCCAACTAGATCAGTATGCACAATTTCCAGTGTTCTTATTGTTGAATATTCCTTTGATTTGAACCTGGTCTTTGTTGTCTTTCCTTGTTGACAATGCTTGCATAAAGTGTTGGTTGGTTTCATGATCTGGGGCATTTCTCTGATTGCTTCTCTTTTGTTGACTTTGACAAGGTTATCAAAATGTATGTGACCCATTCTTCTGTGCCATATCCAACTTTCATCTTCATTTCCTAGACAACACTTTTCATTTCCAATTTCACTTAACACATATATCTTGCTTGAAGTTCTCACAGCTGTAGCAATCAATTTTCCTGAACCTTCTTTTCTTATCTCGCACTTTTGTGAATCAAAAGTAACTTTATGACCTTGGTCACACATTTGACTCACACTTAGAAGATTATGTTTCATATCTTCTACTAGTAGAACATTTTCTACCTTTGTATTCTTGTTCCCAATTCTGACTCTACCTTTTCTAATTATTTTAGCTTAATCATCATTTCCGAAGGAGACTGATCCATCTCTTTCCTTTCTCAATTTAAGAAACTTGTCTCCATCACCTATCATGTGTTTTGAACATCCATTGTCAACATACCAACCACGTTTCTTCTTCTTAGCTTGTAGAGCGAGTGTGCATCCTTCATTGTTGTATTGATTCTGCTTTCTTATCCATGTCCTTTTGTGAGGTTCCTGTCTGTGATTGTTGTTGTTTTGTTGTGGTTCTCTAGGAGGGATTGTCATTATGTAATATTTGGCCATGTGTCCAAAGTTGTTACACTTATAACATTCCACTTTGTTAGCAATTAATCTTGTCATGTTCTTGTGAATTGTGGTTTTGGACTAGGTCTGTGATTTTTCTTGTCTTTTCCCCCTTTTTGCAAACCTGATCATAGATTTCTCCTCCCGATGTATATTTTTCTTTGTTTTTTTTCCCTCATCCTTTTGGTCGACTGGTTTTCATTGTCGAAATTTTCTTGAGAGATATCAGCCCCGAGATTTTTTGTTCTCCCTAAGGCCGATTACTTCTCTTTTTGCCTCTGTTACTGAGTCTTCATTTTTCCCAAGTCCTAGCCATCCCGTTCAAGTCTTCATTATTGAAGGCTGCATCCCTGAGAGAGGTCTTATATGGATTCAAGTGAGCACAAGAATCGGGATTTCAAATGTTGAGAGATTATGCAACAAGGATCGCGAAATCCTGATTCGCAAAGGGAAGATCTGGGTCATCCGATTGTGAGGAGAAGAGGGTCGTTGAATTGACATCTGCAATTTCAGAGGATCGGGAATCGGGAGTTCAGGGTTCTTGTCGACAAGTGCATCCATAGCTTGAAACCTCGAAATGTGAAATTCCGATTTCACGAATCAGAGGTTTCACAGGAGCAACATCTCTTTCTCCTGAAACATGAAATCACGAAAACTCCCCGGAATTGGGCCCATGGTCCTAGCGACCAGTAAAAAAGGAGGCAGGTCTAGGAAGGGGGGCTAGCACTCATTGCATAGCTGACATTTCATATTATCATGGGATCGATCGTGGCCATCCATTTTGAAGCGAGTCTGACCGCCGATCTCAACAGTCGTTTAACGATTTCGGGTATCGCGATATTGAAGCCAAGATGGAGTGAAAACTCCCAAAATGAGAAGCCCCGAAATATCATGCGGGATAAGAATGAGGTCATGACCCGCAATCACATGGGGAAATTGAAAGGAGCCATTCCCAAGGGATCGAGAGAATTTGTATTAGCTGTAGTAGAAGGCAGCAAGGTTTCAAGGCACCAAGTTTAACTCGACAAGCCAGGAGCGCCGCCTAAGAGCATTCATGAAT
Organism: Picea glauca; assembly: GCA_000966675.3. Taxonomy (NCBI): domain Eukaryota; kingdom Viridiplantae; phylum Streptophyta; class Pinopsida; order Pinales; family Pinaceae; genus Picea; species Picea glauca. The sequence continues at coordinate 45,278 of JZKD02S1635746.1, read as the reverse complement.
GTTTGGGCTCGTCCCGATCCCAATGAGGGCAGTTAATGAAACTGAAGAATTAGGTTGAAACCTCATTTCGACCATAAATAGGAAGCATGGACGCCCAGTAGTGGAGGCAGGTTGTCAGCCCAAGGTCGCCCTGTCATGAATTTTCCTGCAAAGCCCATACTATCTTAGATTTGTGTCTGACAAAGGTAAACCTGTGTAGTCTGGTAGAAGGAGAAGAAACACGAAACTTTGAATGCATTGATCAAAACGTGTTTCTTTAGGGATCAAGTCTCTTTGAGTATATATACTCAGTTTTTATATTTTGTAAGGGTCAATGGTAGAGCAAAGCTCCCGTATTGCAAAAGTTTTAAGTAAAGCTTTTGGTTTCTGGCTATGTATCTATATTTGAGACTTCTTGTTTAATAATAGTCAACTTTCCTTACTACATCTTGTTTTCCTCTGATACTGAATGTTCATGATTGAAGGATTCGCATAAATTATTGTAATTGTGTTGTAATGGATGTTTGATTGTAGCACTATTATAGTATTTTCAGTTTCCTGAAACTCCAAATTCAAGAAGATCTTGTTTTTTGAGTTTTTCCTCCTTAGGCTGTTGGAATACATGATCTTCATAGAAGACCTTTACATTTCCTCACTAAGTCTTCCTCTTGCTCACCCTTACTACAACTTACTGACTGAATTTAGATCAAGACCTCACCTATCTGAGCATACCAGTCCAATTTTCTGAGTTAAGATTATACTTTCCTGAGACTGCGCCCATTTGACCCCTTTTATAACCAACCCGTGACATAAAACTTTGATGGGTATCAGGCTTACCTATGCCACAATCCAGGGGTGACTTCTAGTGCTAACACACTTCAGTGCTCAATGATTCAAACCTGTTGTAACTTCTTCTCTGTGTTTCACTAGGCCTTCTTGGATAGCCCTTTTGTGTATGACTTTCAAAGTTGTTTATGTTCCTGTTGTTAGCTCTGC
>JZKD02S1635746.1:17057-34942 GCA_000966675.3 Picea glauca | reverse complement strand
GAATAAATGTTGAATGCTAATTGATGAGTTTTTGTGCAAGAGGGAAGTTTTGGGAAAAAGAACCCCACACTCATTCACCCCCCCTCTAAGTGTGGTAGGTGTGTCCAACAAATTGAATCATTAAAAAACTTCTATGTGAAACAAAGAAAAAAATACTTAATATCGTTACTATGAGCTTGAACATAATTCTTCAAGATCTCAATGGAGTGTTGAGAGATTTACATTCAAGTATTAATTTTCCATTGTGTTCCCATTAGGGTACATCTATTGTAATGACAAGGATGTCATGAACTGCATATTACATGGTTGAGAGGCTAGCTAATGTACTCAAATAATAGCCATGTCACAATGGATGATAGATAGACACATACCATAACCAATGCAACAAAATAACAATGAATCGACTTATTAGATACCTATAGAGAGATGGAATGTGTGAATGTGAAGAAAATGAGATAATCATTCCCTCATATTCATTCAATGTATGTTTGTTTCTCTTCAAAATTGTCGTTGAGCCATGCATTTATGGTTAATATTGCTAATATGTTTGTGGCATAACTAATTTCTTTTAGGTTTTGCAAGACAAGAGTGAAGATTAGAGAGAAAAAAAAAGAAATGGAATTATGGTGTGGTCATTGGCCACATTAAGAATGGAGAGTAAATGACATGTCAATAATTGGATTGACGAGGATTGAAAATTATTATAACACAAATTCATGTGGGCATTCGAGAAGACAATTTTCCCAAGTTTTCATTGAATGACACTTAAGATCATGAGTTATGTGATGGATTTAATGTTGTGGAGGGTACATTGTAGAACGAGAATTGATATGATTTACTCTTTAGATGTCAAAGTCAAGTAGAGGGTTTTGAATCCTAAATATTGATTATGATTTACATTTATCCTCATTTAATATTTGAAGGTACATTGATAGTTGAACCCTCATGCCTTGGGAGTAGTGAAGTTGATAGGTTGTTGAAAATCTGATTGATCTTCTAAAATTTTATAATATTGGTTGTCATTTATAAATAACAAGTGAATTCAAAATTTATATTTTTTTTTAAGCATGATTTTTGAGTTACACTTCTATGACAAGAATGAACCTCTTAGAAATGTTGAGAATGATTTGATTTTTATCCTTGATCTCTGTCACTTTCTTTATTTAAAGGATATTTTCCACTCTCTTTTTCAGGGTTTTTTTTTTCCTATATTTAAAATAGGTTGTTTCATTCCTTTTTTTTTAAGAAGATTTTTTTTTAGGAAAAATGATTATTTTCTTAAGGAGTTCTTTTTAGAGTTTTTTTAATTTTCTTTGGTCACGGATTCAAAGCCAAAGGGGGTTAGGATATGTATACATCCGTAGACTTTAGTTGTCAAATCGATGTGTGGAGGGGGTCCCTTGTCCCACAAACAAGGGGATCTCATACACCAATTGGTGTCTGGATTGGTTATGACCATTTTTTCTATGCGACAATGGCTAACACAGTTCTGTCTGTTTCCATGCACGCAACTGGTGCAAATATTTCATTGAAATCAATTCCAGGTTGTTTTGTAAAATTTCTTGAAACTAATCTTGTGTTGTGCTTATGCACATTTCCTTCCGCATCTTGCTTGGTTTTATAAATCCATTTGACACTTATCACATCCTTGTCTTTAGGTACACCTGCCAACTTCCATGTTTGATTGTTATCTATGCTTTTAATTTCTTCATCCATGGATTGTTCCCATATATCATCTTTGACAACTTCTTCAAAAGTTAATGGATCATCTATTTGTGAAAACAGAGCAAAAACTAAAAATGAATTTGTTGTTTACTCATTATAGATGCTGCGTAGACTTCTTGTCTTCCTTGGTAACAAAATTGCTAATGTTGGATTTGGAGATGTAGAACTACTTGGACTGCTTGTTGGAGTTTGTTACACTCTCGGTTTGGATTGAGCACTTGTTGATCTTACTGGAGTATTTTGTGTTGGGATTTGTGTCATAGTTGTAGAAGGAGCTATGCACTGACTTGTACATGGTGTTTGAACCACCCCTTGTTCTTTTGTTTCATTATGTTCAATGATTTTGACTGCCTTTGTTATGCTCCCATCCCATTCTTCATTCTCCATGAACTAAACATCGCGACTGATCATGACTTTTCTTGCGACAGGGTCATACATCTTGTATCCTTTTGTATCTTTTGAATACCCAACAAATATAATTTTTTGTCCTTTGTTGTCTAACTTCTTTCTCAGCTCATATGGAACATGTGTGTATGTTACACAACCAAAAACATTTAAGTGTGCCACATTATGCTTCATACTTGTCCAAGCTTCTTGAGGAACTATGTTTTTAACACTCTTTGTCGGACATCTATTCATGATGTATACTACAGTTTCTACGTCCTCAACCCAATAGTAATTTGACAAATGCTTGGCTTCCAACATACTATGCACCATCTCTATCATGGTTCTGTTCTTTCTTTCTGCGACACCATTCTGTTGTGGTGTATACTACGCGGTAAATTGCTTGTATATGCCATGAAATTTATAAAAGTTCTGAAATTCTCTTGAAATGTATTCATGTCATCTATTAGTTCTTAGACACTTGATCTAGTAACCACTTTTCTTCTCCACAAGTGATTTAAACTGTTGAAAACAACTCAATGCATTAGATTTATGTTTTGGAAAATAAATCCATGTCTTTCTTGAAAAATAATCAATAGATGTCAGAAAATATGTACTGCCTCCTATAGATGGAGTTTGCATTGGTCCACAAATGTCTGAATGTACTATTTCCAATGGAGCTTTTTCTCTATATGACTTTCCAACTGGAAATTATTCTTTATGTTTCTTTCCAAAAATATAGCCTTCACATATTCTTTCTGGTTTTTTAATTAATGGAAAACCTTTTACCATATCCTTTGTGTGTAGCAGCTTCAAACCTCCAAAGTTCAAATGTCCAAATCTGAAATCCCATAGCTAGGAATCATCTTGCACTTCAGATTGGAATGTTGAATGCATTTCTATGTCAATTTCTCCTTTCTTGATACTGCGCGCACTATTTTCGGAACTACACACTTACTGCTTCGCTTTTGTCTTTGAATGCAGTGTCAAACTTGTAGTGTACCCTTTTCACCACCGAGGCTTTCAACACTCTCAGTTACCATTCTATACATGGAATTTTACATAAGTCATACAAAGTGTTGTATAACCACATGCATTCAAGCAAAGAAATACATTTTAATTCTCAGAATAAACATATCGTTATGGTTATAATTAAACAATCCATAGCTTTCAACAGTAATACATTTACACAACAGAAAACATGATAAAAAATCCAATATAGTTATGATAAAATGTGGTAAAATATGATTTAATACTTATCTTGTAATAGTGGAGAAATCCACCAACCAAATGCAGGCCTCCCACAAACCTCCCAGCCGTAGACCGCACTGCTCATCAACTCAATAGTGGGTCACCCCTGAGCTGGGACTGAGCTCCACCCCAAGGCAAGGAATCCAGATTCAGGCTGAGGTTACAGGGAATTCAGTCACACACAACCACTAGGAAGAATGCTCCCAGGAATCTCCCATGCTCACTGCCCACAGACCCTCATTCCCCACATGCCTGTTCCACCCTAGAAGAGTGCACCTTCTCTATCACCTGGACAGTCCTTCGGATGCCAGTCTCCCTTACCTTGGGTTACAGGAACAGACCGAACCGTAAGTCTTTGGGCTCTGTGGCAGCTACAGGGTTCCTTCCAGGAGCTCTCTCCTTCCTTTGCGCACTCTCTCTCCTGGAGGGAGTCGCTCACAGGCCAACAAGCCTCACGCAGTCTAGAACTGCGTGCCACAACCAACATAGGGAAAACAGACACAGGCTTCCCAAGAACTGGTTAAGCAGTCACAGGCTGTTCTCTCAGTCAAGATTTCAGAATAGGGCTCCATGCACAAGCTCGCTCAGCTTTTCCTGGGCAACCAGAGACTCTTGCCTGAAATTGACATAGACATTTCATTCAGGGAATGCACACATTGGTTTTCTCTCACAGGAAGACTCCACGGATCTGGACAAGGGTAAACATGCATTCTCCAGCACCCAACACAGGCTTCCTCTCTGGAACATACATACACGAGGTATCTTGTAGACTGGCTCATACGGCTCCTGCTCAGGGCAGGCGGGTTGAATGGAATGTCCCCGCCCACGGTTGTTCCTTTATGTTTTATTTGCATGCGTCAGGGTGGACATTTGTCACCCTAGGAACTGCATGTGTTCCATCTGCATGCCTCCCTGTACATGCCTTTCCTTTTTTCTAGGAACTTAGGATAAAATAATATGCACGTGGATTTTTAGGAAATAATATTAAAATATTATTCTAGGCCTAAGCCTCTAGGTTCAACACTCAACCCCTTTCCCACCTTCCAGCCCCTAGTTCCTTTCCCACTCTGTGGATGCTCAATCCGCCTTCACTCATTCATTGTGGTCAGTCTTCACTTGGCGGTGTTTATATTTTATTGATTATTCTGCATACATACAAGTACAACAACAGGCTCCTAGCCCCCAAACACTTAGGCTTCCTAGCCTAACAAACACATAAGCCTTCCAGCTTATGCAAAACTTAGCTCACCAGCCTATAGAACATATTTACAATTCATTACATATATCATGATCTATAATGGGGCTCGGCCTTGGGGACACTACAATCCCCCTCCCCTTATTTTTGCACTGTCCTCAGTGCAACTTTATATCGCATCTGCAGGTTCTTCAAAATTTTCAAAAAGGTGTGGGTACTCTGCCCGCATAACATTTGCATGCTCCCATGTCGCGTCCTCGGGGCCGTACCAAGTCCACTGGACCTTTACAAGCTCTATAGCTCGATTCCGGAGCTATTTTCTTTTCCTGTCCAATATGCATACATGATGTACTTGCAAGACACCTTTTGGTTCCACCTGAATCACAGTCCAATCGATATCATGATTAGCATCAGGTACATATTTCTTAAGTAGTGAAACATGAAACACATTATGTATAGTCATAGATGCAGGTAATGCAAGCATGTATGCAAATGGTCCAATCCTTTCTAGGATCTCAAATGGACCACAAAATCTTGTTGCCAACTTGGCGCAACTTCCTAGCTTCATGGAACTCCTGTTAGTTTTCACTTTCAGGAAAACATGGTCACCCACTTTGAATTCTCTATGGGTTCTGTTACTATCAGCGTAACTTTTCTGCCTGTCCTAGGCAACTTTCAGATTCTGTTTGATTTTTATCATTTGATCTTCCATCTCTTTGAGTAGTTCTGGTCCAACTACTACTCTATCAGTGGGATTATCCCATCTCACTGGAGTGTTGCACTTTCTTCCATAAAGTGCTTCAAACATGCTCATTTTCAGTGATGCATGATACCCATTATTGTAGGCGAATTCCACCAAATGCAGGTAGTCTTCCCACCTTGATGGTTTATCCATCACATACATTCTCAACATGTCTTCTATTACTCTGTTTACTCTCTTTGTCCGTCCATCAGACTCGGGATGATATGCTGTGCTAAAGTTCAGATTCGTTCCGAATCCTTTGAACAATCCTTTCCAGAAATTCGAAGTGAATTTTGGGTCTCTATCAGACACAATTTTCTTAGGAATTCCATGCAAGCGTGCAACTTCTTTTAGGAAAATATCAACAACATTAGCTGCTCTGTGGGTGGTTTTCAGTGGAATAAAATGGGCATCTTTAGTAAGCTTGTCCACCACCACCATGATTGAATCATGCTGCTTGCTTGTTCTGGGCAATCCTGTGATAAAATCCATTGTTACCACATCCCATTTCCACTCAGGAATAGGTAAAGGCTGCAACAACCCTATTGGGTGTCTATGCTCAGCCTTAACCTTTTGGCACTCCATACATCTGGCGATGTATTCAGCAATTTCTTTCTTCAAACCCGACCAAAAATAATGGCTTTTAACTGTTGTCACAGTCTTTTGATATCCAGGATGTCCAGCATAAGTCACGTTATGCATCTCTTTTAGAATTTCCAGCTTCAATTCTTGGACATTGGGTACATATAATCTGTTCTTATGCAAAATTAAACCATTAGTTCCCAAGGTGTAACTTTCCTTGGTCTATGGTGTCTCACGCTGTTGTAGTTTTGCTACAAGCTTTTTGTATTGCAAATCAACATTTACAGCTTCCAAAATTCTGTCTTTCATCTCAGTTTGGTACATGCTAATGGTTGTAGCATGCACTTCGTGCACTTTTCTGCTGAGTGCATCATCCACCTTATTTTCTTTCCCTTTGATATACTTGATATCAAAGTCATATTCACATAGAAATTCCAGCCATCTAATTTGCCTGGCATTTAAGGTTGGTTGATCAAATAAATATTTCAGATCGTTATGATCTATTCTCAACTCAAATCTCTTGCCCATGAGGTAATGTGTCCATTTCCTCAAGGCGTGGACGATTGCTTCCAGATCTAAATCATGAGTGGCATAATTCCTCTCATGCTCCTTCAACTTCCAGGATTCATAACAAACTACAAATCCCACTTGGTTGAGAACTCCTCCCAGCCCCTCCTTACATGCATCTGTGCAAACTACGTAATCCTTGTTTGGATCTACAATCTTCAGGATTGGAGCACTAGTTAGCAACTGCTTCAATTGCTGGAAGCTACTCTCACATTCCTCAGTCCACTAGAACTTCTTTCCCTTCCTTTGCAAGGAAGTTGTAGAATGGGCTATCCTTGAGAATCCGACTATAAACCTTCTATAGTAGCCTGCCAGACCCATAAAAGATCTAACTTCTGTCACATTCCTTGGCACTGTCCATTCTCAAATGGCCTGTACCTTTTCAGGATCCACAACGATCCCTTCTTCAGATATTATATGCCCCAATTAATGGATCTGCCTTTGGTAAAAGGAGCACTTGCTTAGTTTTGCGTACAGCTGGTGTTCTCTCAACACCTGTAGCACTATTCTCAGGTGTTGTTCATGTTCTTCCTCTGTCTTGGAATACACCAAGATATCGTCCAAGAAGACTATGACAAACTTGTCCAGATAATTTCTGAACACTCCATTCATTAATCACATAAAGACAACAGGCGCGTTGGACAATCCAAACAGCACCACTGTAAACTCATAATGACTGTACCTTGTTCTGAAGGTGGTCTTGCTGATGTCTTCATCTTTTATCCTCACTTGATGATATCCAGATCGAAGATCTATTTTCAAAAATACTTTCGCATCCTACAACTGATCAAAAAGATCATCAATCCTTGGCAGAGGATATTTGTTCTTGACAGTGACTTTATTCAACTGCCAAAAGTCAATGCACAGCCTCATCGTCCCACCTTTCTTCTTAGCAAATAGGACCAGGGCTCCCCACGGTGATACACTGGGGCAAATGTAACCTTTCTTTAGTAGCTCTTCAAGCTGCAATTGCAACTCTTTAAGATCTGGTGTACTCATTCTATAAGGATCCTTCGAAACTAGGGCTGCTCCAGGCATCAGATTTATAGAAAAATCGATGTCCCTCTTCGGAGGTAGTCCAAACACCTTCTGAAATACATCCTTAAATTCTTTGAGAACCTTGTGGTTTTCCAATTTAGATACTACCTCTTGGGATGTTTCTTCCACCCGAGCTGCAAATAATTGACAACCTTTCTGGTAACATTTCTTCAACTACATGGCTGAGATTTCCCTCACAGCCACGGCTCTGGGAATTCCTTGAACTGTTACCTGATTTCCCTCTTCGTTCAGGCATGTGAAACTCTTGTTACGACAATCCAGAAGGGCATGGTGCTGGTCCAACCAGTCCATCCCAATTAAACAATCATATGAGCCTAAAGGCAGAATGTTCAATTCATCCTTAGTACTCATTCATTTCATGTCCACTGAACATGACTTAACCGATTCAGTGACCTTCCTCTTGGTCCCTGTGTCTAACTGTACTAACCAAGACTTCTCATGTTTGCTCTTCATTAGATGTAAATTTTCCACCACTCTAGGATATACATAACTATGGCTGGCCCCTGAATCAATCAAAATAACAAGTGGTCGGTTGTTGATCATACCTTCCACTTCAATCATGTGCGATTGAAATTCTTCTTGCTTATTGTCCAGGGCTACGTAGATCCTCGGCATTATGCTGCCCATATCCTCCACTGTTTCAGCTTGCTGAATAGTATGGACAGTTCTTGCTTTGTCTTTTCTATGGGGGAAGTCTCTGTACCTATGATTCCCTTTACAGCCCCAACACTCCATGGGTGGAGGCCTTGGCATCGGGTCACTCCCTTCAACCTTCCTGGGCTCTTTAAAAGATGAGTGTCCCCAAGGACTATTTCTGAAAAAGGAAGGCTTGCTTCCCTTCTTCCTCTGTTCTTTCTTAAACCTCTTCCGGTCATCCCAAGCCCTCTGAAAGGTAGGCTTTTCTCTCTGTTGTTCGTATAGGCATTTCGCCCTTCTTATGGTTTCTTCCATGGTCTTAGGATCATCGTATTTAATCTTGTCACCAATGGAAGGTGACAGTCCACTCAGATACCTCTGAATTTTAACAGCCTCGTCTTTGATGAATGGAACATACTTCAGTAGTTCCAGAAAACTTCGCTCATACTCATCAATGGTCATACTGCCCAGCTTGAGTTCGAAGAACTCCTTCATATTTCTGTCATAGTATCTTTTAGTCGGGTATTTCTTCTCGAAATACCTCTTAAATTCCTTCCACGTGACCTCTTTCTCTCTGATGTGCTACACCTACAAAAACTGATCCCACCACATGGATGCCTTTCCTTTCAGTTGATACATTACAATTCTTCCTTCTGCATGGGCAGAATAATTCTGCAATTGGAAGTATTTCTTCATGCCAAGCAACCATGTCTCGGCATCTTCCTCCTTCTTATGTTCTCCATCGAATGTTGGAGGCTTAATCTTGTTCATCTCTCCTTTCAATTCCTCCCTTCTAGATTTTCGATGTTTTCTGGTAGGGGATGGGCTTGAACTACTGTGTGTCTTACTTTCGGAATGTCTTTGGGAGCGACTAAGATGTCGGCTACCACTCCTCGACCTACTTCTTCTCCCATGGGTTCTGCGACTCTCCGTCGCACTGGAGTCTCTTCCTTTCTCGAGTTTCTTCTCTATCCTTTCCAGACTCTTAAAATTTTTTAAGTTTAATGCACCCTACCGGTCCCTGACTTTCATGAGCTTCCGGCTATCATCTTTGCGAGCCTTGGCCTCTCTTTGCAATCCTTCAAGGATTTTCATTATGTGCTCTTCCTTATCCTTTTCTTTTCCATGCTCATTGGAGTTCGATCCTTCGACTCCCAGGTTAACATCCTTTCCTTTACGTTCGTCTTCTTTTTCAGGGGTAATCTACACTCTTCCCCATTCCATACTCAGCATTGATTAACTGGGGTTCTGGCCTTTGTTGAACTCTGCACACGCACTCTGTGCAATTAAATTTGAAATTTTTCAGGCCATTAAACCTTCATGAACAATCCACAATATTTATAAACCAGTTCAGACAAAATAAAAGACATTTCGTTTTAAACAAGTTTCTTGAACTGGAAATATTATGTATCTCTCCCATTTCTTTGCGTTTAAGGCAATTTCCAACAGTTCTGGCACTCGTCAGTCTTCTGTAATATAACGTGCAGACGATTTGAATTTTTCGAGCCTTCGTCTCTTGACAATTCGTCATATTTCATAACCATCAATGTTTAATAAGGTGTTTCAATTTCACAAATTGTCTGAGCTCTGTTTAGCTCTATATTTTTCGGTGTTTGTAACTTCAGTTTTTAGTATTTCGGGACTTTCAGAACCTTGAGTTTCGGGGTTTCGGAGTTTCGGTACTGGAGAACTCCTGTTTCACTCTCCTTCCCCACCCCCGACTTCCGAAATTCCTATTTACCTTATTCTACGGCTCCACAGCACAGCTGTCGCCCTCAACTGTAGTGGTACATGGTGTGTTTCAGAGGATCCTCGTCACCTTCGATGACGTCATTAGGGTCCCACCACTCTTGTCTTGTATCCCCACTCACTGGCACGTGGTACTCTTCATGCATCTACATGGCACATCTCCCGATTGAAGCTTCGGGTGTCCTCAACGACATGAGTTCCTGTCCTCCCGAACTCCCGATCCCCGATTTGTCGATGCACCTTTGCCTTAGCCCCCTGCTATGCATAGGCCCATGTGACCTCCTCTCATAAGACCATAGTCTTTTACTCTTATCGGGGTTTCGGACATCCCAATGTCCAAATGCACATGTCCTCAAGATTCACGATTCTCCAAACCCCGATTTCCGATGGATGACTCTTCTATCGGGACTTTCCCCGATGGTTTCGATGGCTGCCACTTGTCCACATCACCGACTTAGTCGTGGCCCCACACTATTTTATTAGCCTGTCAGGATATCACACTTCACGATTTCAAGTTGCAAGATTATCCTGTCTTCAGGATCTTCGATACGCCGATTTCTGACTCTCTTCGGATTTCCAACACGCGTCCTAAATAATTGACGGTTTAGATCATTGCCGGGACTTTTACTATGAAAATTCCTGACCTCCTGACATCGTGACTCTTGATATCGCGATTCCCGATTTCCCGAAATGGGAAATCTCACGACACGTGTCCTCCATCTTTTGGACGGTTTAGATCTATTTTGGAGCTTTCACCCCTAGTTTCTGAGGTTTAACCTTCAGACACCTCCCAGTAGATCCAACGGCTGTTGGGTTTTTCCAACCGAGATCTCATGGGCCAGACGTTTTCTAACTAACCTAGGATTTTGCGTATCGCGATTTCCACACTCCTGTGCCATTTCCAAAGGAATTTTAATTCTTACGCACCTTTTTCCAGATTTGACAGTCACAAGGGCTCGCCTTCCCTCCCAAACAGATCCTAAGGTTCTAACACCATTGGTGTAGAGACCTGTCTCCCCGTGGCCATAAAGCACGCCGGCTGCAGTTTCACTGCACCGCTAAACCTACTGAGATCGTAAGCACAGCCAAGCAACTACTTGACACTCTGGAACAACCGAAGGTCCGAAATTGGCCATTCTAGGTCCAATTTCTCTTCACATTCTTGGTCCTAATACCGTCCCACTGGCCCATCTAGGCTTAGTTTCGAAACCTTGGCTCTGATACCAATTTGTAGTGTACCCTTTTCACCACCGAGGCTTTCAACGCTCTCAATTACCATTCTGTACATGGACTTTTACATAAGTCATACAAAGCGTTGTATAACCACATGCATTCAAGCAAAGAAATACATTTTAATTCTCAGAATAAACATATCGTTATGGTTATAATTAAACAATCCATAGCTTTCAGCAGTAATACATTTACATAGCGGAAAACATGATAACAAATCCAGTACAGTTATGATAAAATGTGGTAAAATATGATTTAATACTTATCTTGTAACAGTGGAGAAATCCACCAACCAAATGTAGGCCTCCCACGAACCTCCCAGCCGTAGACCGCACTGCTCATCAACTCAACAGTGGGTCACCCACAAGCTGGGACTGAGCTCCACCCCAGGGCAAGGAATCCAGACTCATGCTGAGGTTACAGAGAATTCAGTCACACACAACCACTAGGAAGAATGCTCCCAGGAATCTCCCACGCTCACTGCCCACATACCCTCATTCCCCACATGCCTATTCCACCCTAGGAGAGTGCACCTTCTCTGTCACCTGGACAGTCCTTCGGCTTCCAGTCTCCCTTACCTTGGGTTATAGGAACAGACCAGACCGGAAGTCTCTGGGCTCTGTGGCAGCTACAGGGTTCCTTCCAGGAGCTCTCTCCTTCCTCTGCGCACTCTCTCTCCTGGAGGGAGTCCCTCACAGGCCAACAAGCCTCACGTAGTGTAGAACTACGTGCCACAACCAACACAGGGAAAACGGACACAGGCTTCCCAAGAACCGGTTCAGTAGTCACAGGCTGTTCTCTCGGTCAAGATTTCAGAATAGGGCTCCACGCACAAGCTCGCTCAGCTTTTCCTAGGCAACTAGAGACTCTTCCTCGAAATTGACATAGACATTTCGTTAAGGGAATGCACACATTGGTTTTCTCTCACAGGCAGACTCCACGGCTCTAGACAAGGGTAAACACACATTCTCCAGCACCCAACACAGGCTTCCTCTCTGGAACAGACATACACGAGGTCTCTTGCAGACTGGCTCATACGACTCCTGCTTAGGGCAGTCGGGTCGAATGGAACGTCCCCGCCCATGACTGTTCCTTTATGTTTTATTTTCATGCGTCAGGGTGGACATTTGTCACCCTAGGAACTGCATGCGTTCCATCTGCATGCCTCCCTGTACACGCATTTCCTTTTTTCTAGGAACTTAGGATAAAATAATATGCACATGGCGTTTTAGGAAATAATATTAAAATATTATTCCAGGCCTAAGCCCCTAGGTTCAACACTCAGCCCCTTTCCCACCTTCCAGCCCCTAGTTCCTTGCCCACTCTGTGGACGCTCAATCCCCCTTCACTCATTCATCGTGGTCGGTCTGCACTTGGTGGTGTTTATATTTTATTGATTATTCTGCATACATACAAGTACAACAGCAGGCTCCGGGCCCCCAAACACTTAGGCTGCCTGGCCTAACAAACACATAAGCCTTCCATCTTATACAAAACTTGTCTCACCAGCCTATAGAACATATTTACAATTCATTGCATATATCATGATCTGTAATGGGGCTCGGCCTTGGGGACACTAAAAAACTACACATCTTTTCCTTTACCAATAGCTAGTGATGTATTTTTCTTCTTGGTTGGCTTCAATGTCAATGGGAACATTATGTTACTTGTCATTTGAATTCTTGCAATAAGATGATTGCCCAGATATCTGTCCATAATCACACAATGATTATCTTCCATGTATATTATGTATCCTTTCTATAACAACTGTCATGTGATCATCAAATTATTCTTCAGACCAGAAACATAATATACATCATGTATAGATTTTTGTACTCCTTGTTTAGTTAAAATGTTAATACTTCCTTTGCTTAAGATAGTGACTTGAATATTTGTTCCAAGTGTAACTTTAGTTTGGATTGACTTATCCAAACTAGAAAAAAATTCTATGTTTCATGTCATGTGATTACTTCAACTTGAATCTAGATACTATGTGTCACATGGACTTTCTTTAGCAACATTGCATTCAACTGGGGAAACTATGGGCATTGCCTTAGCGTGCACCATCACCATGGTAATGGAGGGACTATTTTCACTATGTGATTTGTTATGACCGTGATTTTTCTGATTACATTATCTGTTCCTGCACACATATGCATAATGTCCATACTTTTTATAGTAATGGCATTGAATATTTTATTTTTCAGTTCTCTGACTACTTGGCTGACTAGTATTTGGGTCCTAACCTTTTCCACCATTGTTTTCGGGTTTCTATTGCATCCACCTTTGACAAAACTTCTTCCTCTGCCTCTAGAGTTAGCTCTCCCCCTTCTCCATCCATAGCTTATTGATGATTGTGTGGAAAATGAATTCTCTAATGAAATATTTGACCTATTTAATATCCGTTCATGATTAATGAGGGAAGTTTGCAGTTCATCTAGCGTAAACTGACTCAGGTATTTGCTTTCTTCTAGAGTCACAACAAAGGTATCAAATTTAGGAGGAAGACTTCTAAGTACCTTCTCAACAAATTTTTTGTCTTCTATGGTTTCACTGTGAGACTTAATATGATTTATCAGGCCAATAACATGGGTGTAAAATGAATCCACTAAATATGTATCTTTTATTGATAGAGTTTCAAAATCTCTTCTAAGAATTTGTAGTTTTGAAGTCTTAACTTTCTCCATACCTTGATAAGAAGTTTGTAATATGTTCCATGCCTCCTTTTCTTTTTTTTCTATTGCAAATCTTGGGAGTATGCTCTCATGCATGGCTTGATGTATGTAAAGGATCGTCTTTCCATCCTTCTTCCTTTGATCTTTCAAAACATCCTTTTCATCTTGTGTGAGGGCATTGTATGTTGTATGATCTGCTAGTTCCACATAGCCATTCTCGACTATCTCCCATACATATTGAATCTGAAATAATGTCTTCATTGTCAAGTACCATAACTCATAATTCTTTCCTGTAAAAGTGGGAGGTTGCAGATTTGAAGTAGAAGACATATTTCACTTTACAACAAAGTTGTTTCTCTTGAAACTTGTTCTGATAAACCCTTCTTTAATAAAGTTGCTTTGATACCAGATCTTAGATCTATAGTGCACATACTTACTCTTCACAACACAGTTACAAAACATTGTGCACCACAAACTTCATCGCTAAACTATCGAGACTTACCGCGTAATGGGAAAACTGCTCAATATACTATGCACTGTGATAAAACACTTAATGAAACGATTTATTCTCTCAGAAAAAAAACAGTGCTATACTTAGCATATAAACTCATAAATACAACAAAACTTGTCAACACACAAAATAATTGATATTAATAACTTCAATGTTGTGTGCTAATACATAATACAATGACTTAATGAGCTTCTTCTCCAACAACTTATAAACTATTTCTGCAACTTACAAAACACTCACATAGCTTGTGCTCTCAGACTTCTTTGACTAACTTCAGTTATTACTACTCTTCCTATCAGCTAACACACTCTGTTTTATGCTGTAATGATGATTCAGGTGGATATCGGTGGCCACCCACCTTTTCCAACTAGCTCAAAATAGTTTTCTGGCAATTTTGGTAATTTACTATTTTTAGCAGTTTTTCACTTCTAGAGCCGTTTTGAGGCCCTAAACGATATTTTTTGGGAAAATGGGGTGAAATATAGAAATTCCTTTGATATTTCCCCCAAAATGAATCTCCTCGATGATACCTTTCCAACGGGCTATCATACACCTAAAATGGAGATCGTATGCAACAGTTACGACCCCGAGAAGTTGATGTACTAACTTACCCAAATGGGGCCGACATGACTTTTGGTGCTTCATCTCCTAGGGTTAGGTTTTTAGATGTCTAGGGTTTTTCGCATTCCTGTTTATTGTAAAAATTCCTTCAGAGCCTCATTGTAATCATCTTCTTGCGAATGAGCGTAGCCGTGACATCTCTTCTTAGAGATAAGCTGCCACCATTCCAGCAAGCTTGTTTCCGCTACATTTTACAGTTTTAGCTTATTTCCTTATTGAATAGAAAACCAATTTTACTGTATCTCTGTTATTTTATGTTAAGCACCTATTAATAATCTGTAGTCATTTTGTTCTTCTCATAAAATCTAGATCAAATGACTAACTAAAGACTCAGACTTATAAAGATGAAACTGAGACTTCCTATAGAAGTAAGCACTGACTCAACAATAAATACAACAATAAATTCGATTGACTTCTATCCACTTAACTAGACTTGAGAAATATTAAGATCAACTTCATTAAATATATCCCCTGCTTTCCGACGGACAAAACTGAGTTTGAGTAAACTTGTGAATTTGTATTTATAGACTGACTACTGACTATCTAACTAACAAATCGATGGAGACTCAAATCTCACCGACATGTAATTAATATTTCCAACACTTCGAAGGTGAATTGTTGGCCCGCTCATGCCCATGTTCAGCCCAGTGACAATGACTGTGAGGACTTCCATCCGTTGGAATGGTCGAACTGGTAGAAGGTGGTCTCTGTCGTGTTTATTTCCACAGTGGGAGTTTTCTTGAGAGAGAGTCTGTGAGTTGGTATTGGGATTTGAAATTAGTGATTTGTCATTTTTCTTGTCTATGCATTCATTTTTGCATTCCGACGGTACTTGGGACGACCCACTAGGGATCCTTCTGAATCATGGTTGGTGGAGCTCCTCCATGGAGACCATGAGGTCTAGAGTGCTTCTATCACTATTTTCTTCAAATTTATAGGATAATAAAGTTAAGGTTAAATGCATCTCACTATCTTTTTCTAGAAGCCTGTGCATGCATTCATCATTTTGTATTTCAATTGCATTGGGGAATCTTCCATTGTGGCTACAACATGGAAAATTATTGTTTGATATTATAGATAATAACATGCGTCGTGTCTTTGTCTCTTTAGGCTTACAGTGATAATATATTTTCAAACAATCTCTCTTCATTCACATTTTAGCTAATTGTTTATTGGTCCACACTTGGGATATTCTTTGATGGCAACAGGTGGTTGATTTTACTATTATTAAATTATTTTAATCTATTGATGTTGATTTATATTAAATTATTTGTTTTGATCATTTCCATTGATCTTCTCCCAGTAGTTAAGGGGGATTTGCTAATTTCAAATATATTTATCGTTACATGTTTAGGTGAGATGGAACCAATTTGTTTCAAGGGCATTGATGCAACCAATTTGTTTCAAGGGAATTTTATCGATACAAAAAGCATCTACATCCATTGAAGGTCTCATGCCATGCCATGAGCCTCTACAATCTCTTTCGCATTGGTACCTTGGAAAACTTGTTCGTACCTTGGCAGGCTTGTTCTCTCTTTATTTATATTTATATATTGTTTTTATCAATTCCATATTTATGGTGATTCATTGTAAAATGATGAGAAGACAACCATATATATATAAATGTCGGTCAACAGTGCCATCAAAATGTTTACATACACATAGAATACATCGTATACAAAATCCATAGGCCAGTGAAGCACCTCAGTACAAAACTGGTGTCTCCACACCAAACGGGCTCACCAACCTATATAATATACGAAAAAAAATATATAGAGCGACACTCATGGTGCCTCTAGAGAACCACCTCCTGGCCCTCCCTCAGGCGGTGGTGCCCCACCCACTATCGGTCCCTCCAAACCTAGAGGTAACCACCCGGTCATCGCAACACCTACTACTGCTACTCGCCGAACCATGGTCTACCACATCAGTGGAACTCCCACACATTTCTCCAGGACGCCCTCATCCTGGATGTGCGACCACATGCCCTCAGGCACACCCTATAGCACCACCTCCAAGCGGCGATGAATATCATCAAAATCTCCCCCAGCCTTGGTCGGAGGAGCATGTGATGGCCCTGCACTAGGGTCGTCAAAATGGCATCTCCTAGTTTCTCTCTCATCGCCAGCTGGTCTCGCCTCAACATCCTCATGTCGTCGTCTCTCTCCCGCCCACAGCTCTCCCCGCAGAGGCCTCACCAACCCCTGATGACCCAACGCTCTAATACCACTAACCTGAAGCTCGTTGGTCCTGAATCAACTACCTTGTTCTCCTGGAATCTCCAAATATCCTCTGAATATCTCTTGTCCAATCACTCTGACATCAGGTACAAATGAGGTGGCAATGTGGGCCCTACAGCTATATATAGTCCTTTTTGCCAAACTTCCAGACCCCATTCTAGGAGCTCCGGATGTCCTTTTTTTGATCCATCTTCAGCCACGGGATCAGTACCCCGTACTCTACATCAAGATAGTCCCCCGGCCACTTTTCATGCTTATCCCCCAAGGAGACATTTTTTTCCATACCCCTTCCAGGTACGCATGCTCATGTTCAAAATTATCAAATAAATGCTTGTATGTTCGATTCTCTTTAGATATTGTTCACGTCGGGTATTCAGTTTTTATGTGTGCAGGTAATTGGTCATCATACACCAGCACAACCCCTTCAGGTATATAATCAACACTGGCATGTAATCATTCCCTCTGAATCTGAATTGCAACATCAGTCACACCCTCTGAAATTTTCCTTTAGGGTCCCCATATCCGGCTCTACAGTACCGCCACCTCCATCGCATTTTGGGTACTGTCACCCTGTAGAACTCTCCCCCACATGAGTTGTCCCATTCGTAAACCCCTTGGCACTTTGACACTCATGTTGTTTTCAACCCTTTAGGAATGGGAGTCCCGATAGTCTTACATCATGTCTCGAATCAGCCACATATTCCTTCTCCTCATTTTG
>JZKD02S1635735.1:57870-77265 GCA_000966675.3 Picea glauca | reverse complement strand
ACTGGTGTCTTCCTCCTGGAATACACTGAACTATCTCTTCTGAGATGCACCTCTTCTCCTCAATGACACGTCATAATCTGCATAATGATGAATTAGGTCGTTGACCCTTCCTTTATAGATTTTCAAAACCCTAAATCATGTTGAAACCCTAATTCACTGTTGACTTCCAAAACCCTAAATCATTGCTGAAACCCTGATTCACTGTTGACTTATATTTTTAGATCATAATGACTTAAAAGCGCTTTTAACCCTTTTTAGCTCAATGTCACTTTCTGAATATAACACCTGTGACTGTAGTGACCTCTAGTAACCCTGTTTACCCCTCTTTGGCCCTGGCTATAGTCTAACGGGGTGGTTTAGACCATTAAGCCTCCTCTTTGGAGCTCCTATTTGGAAAGGGACATTACAGTCCTCCCTTCCCGAAATTGCTTATCCTCAAGAAATACCAGTCCAGGGTGTTGCAACACCTGCTCCCTCTCCCAAGTAGCGTCCTCTACTGGAAGCCCTCTCCATCTGATCAAACACTCTCTGATGACCCTACTCCTCAGTTTCCGCTTCGGAAACTCCAAAACCTCCTCCAAAACTAACTCCAGCTGTCCCTCCTCATCCAACGGGGGAAGCTCCTCTTATGTGCTAATGAATTGTCCCACTGCCTTTTTTAGGCAAGACACGTGGAACACGTTATGAATCTTGCTCCCCTCTGGAAGATCTAGCTCGTAAGCAACCTCGCCTACTTAGTGCATGATCCTGTAAGGACCATAAAATTTGGGCTTGAGCTTCTCGGCCCCACTCTTCTTCAGAGATGACTGTCTGTAGGGTTGGAATCTAAGAAAAAACAAATCTCCAACCTCAAAGATGTGCTCTATCCTGTGCCTGTCCGCACTTATCTTCTATCAGTTTTGTGTCGTCTGCAGGTTCTCTTTCAACAACTTGAGAATCTCCTGACTCTCTATGATCCAATCCTTGGCCTTGGGAGCTCTACTCTCCCCGAAGACCAAGTCTACCAAAGTGGGAGCATCATATCCGTACAATGCTCGGAAGGGTGTCATACCAATGGACATGTTGAAGGTGGTGTTGTAGCAATGTTCTCCTAAATGTAACCACTTTACCCACGTTCTCTGTTGTCCTCCTACATAGTTCCTCAAATACCCTTCAACCCACTTGTTGACAATCTTGGTCTGCCCATCTGTCTAAGGGTGATAGCTAGTGCTAGGTGTCAACTCTGTCCCCACCAACCGAAACAAATCTCTCCAAAATGTCCCTATGAACCGACTGTCCCTATCACTGACGATGTTCTTTGGCAACCCATGAAGTCTGTGACGCATACACGCCCTCTGCCTCAGCAAAGACCTCTGCGCTAACCTCCCGGTCTTAAGGATCGTTCCAATTCTAACTTCGAGCCGGAGTGGCTCCTTCGATTCTCCACTTGAATCTCCTTTAAAATTGACCCACAGGTCTTTTCTGCTCCTCGCAGCCTCTAGGCCCGACCACTGTTCTCTTCACGACAGAAGAATAGAAAATCGGGTTTCGGGGGTTTCAAAATCCCAATGTCAGAACCTTTTGTTTCCCGATTTCTCAATCTTCGCTATCCCGATATGCTCGAACTTTAGTTAGCCCTCTGGGCTAGGCTCGTGGTCCAGACGACCTCCTTTCATATGACCTCATTTCATATGACCTCGGTCCTACCACCTTTCAGGATTTCGGGGTTTCTGATGTCGAAGTGTATGCGACCTCTTGTTCCCCGGATCCCCTGATTCTCTGAATCCCGATATGACTTCTCTTTCGAAACTTTTTCCGAAAGTCGTGATTGTTGCCACGCGTCCTCAAGGATGGACGGTCCTCGTCTGCTTTAGGGTTTTCACCGTGGAGATTCCCGATCTTTCGTTATGACGAGATGACGTCAACTGGGCCCCATAACGGAGCTTTCCTCCTCATCGGGATTCCGAACTTCGCAATTCCGAAATGCAAGTGTTTCTGTCTTCAGGATCCGCGAAACGCCGAACCCCGACTTCTTCGGATTTTCCGACACGTGTCCCAAATGGATGGACGGTTCTGATCGAACCTTGGGCTTCACCAACTGCAAAGCCAAAAAAACCACTTATGTGAGTCCTGATGGCCAATTTCTCGATTTGGATAATCACGCGACACGTGTTCGTCCTGGGATCCACGGCTGAAATCCTTTCGTTGTTTCGCGACTCAAAGGGTCTCGGACTCTTTCTCTCCAAATCTCTGATATGCCGATGGTTCTCGATTCCTGCCACGTGTCCCAACCGATGGACGGTTCGGGTTTGTATTGGGGTTTCCACTATGGATTTTCCCGACCTCTTGTCCACGAGATTTCTGATATCCCGAACTCCGACACCTCGATATCCCGATACCTTTCGGGACCTTCGCCCCTTGAGAGGGTTTAAACCTTTTGCAACTCTTGTCAGATCGGATGGCTGACGGCTAACGAGGTGAGGATCCGATGGCTCACGATCTCCTGAGCTTGAACTCCGGACGCAGCCGTAACCTCCTCGCTTCTTTGTCCGATCGGATGGCTGGCGGGATTTCGCTAATCCTCTACACAAGATTCTGACCATCTGTTTCTTCCCCCTCGCTGATTTCTACGAAGTGAACCAAGGACTCTTCCCCGGATTTATCCACTTACGCCACAAACCTCCGATGCCTTTTAATCACTCGAATGCATCCATTTCTTGTGCTGCCTTCGATAGTTTCAAAGGATTTATCCCTCCTGAGCTCTCTTCACAACTTCGAGTCTTAAAGAAGACCCTTGCACGCACTCCTTGCGGCAACCTTCAAACACTTGAAATGTTAATCGCTCTTCGATCTTGCGCACGCTCTGTAGCAACGGTCTCTCAATAGCTTCTCTGATTTCAACCCCTGGTTTTTAGCTTGGTCTATGCACACCTTGCACGACTTTTGTGCCTTACTGCACCTCTTGTGTGAATATGAGAACAATCGCTATCTCTCCTGAGCTTTCAGAGATGAACCTCTGAACCTTTTGTCAACGCACTCCTTGCAGGCAATTCAACTGCACTCCTTGCAGGAACTCTTGCTCAGACAGAGAAACAATTGAAACTCATTTCACTTCCCTTTCCTCTCAGATTTCAAACATTTAACAAGAAATCATTCATACATAGCATAAAATCAATTGCATGACAGAAAGAGCAAAACATTAAGAGCATAACATTTAAAGATGCATACACAGAGAAGACATGAACACCATGAGTCTGAATCACAACTTCTTTGTATTAATTCATAACTTCTGTACATGGAGTCTGCTACACAGCTCTCTGCTCCTCCTTCTATGCTCATAATCATGCTAATGTTACAATACACAATGAGGGTGTCTATATTCCATTTTCCCTCTCTCATTCTAAACTATCAAATCAGAGGATTTAAAGCTACCTACTAACATAAATGCTTTCTACCTACTATGGATGAGATCGGATCGCTCAAGGTCCTTTACAATCTATTAGTACAATCTATTAGTGTCCAAAATGACATTGAAAAGCCATCTTCTATATGTCCTACTCTTGGATGTTGATCTGATGATATCCAGAGCATAGATCAATTTTTGAGAAGAAAATTGCCCCATGCAGTTCATCCATCAACTCGTCAATGCGTGGGATAGGGTACCTGTTCTTGATGGTTTTATTGTTCAAGGCTTGATAATCAATGCACATCCTCATGGTGCCATCCTTCTTCAGAACTAAGACAACTGAAGAAGCAAATGGGTTGTTGCTCGGTCTGATGTGTCCCATCACTATCAATTCCTTGATTGCCTTCTCTATCTCATCCTTGAACCTCCTAGGATGACAATAGGGGGGGGTGATCATAGGTTTGGCCCCCTCCTCCAACTCAATGGTGTGCTCAAACCCCCTGTCAGGTGGTCTCCCTAGTGGATTTGCCTCAAAGACCTACTGATGTCATCCCAATAAATTCTTGATCTCTGTATGGTATTGTTGTCGACCTTCTAAATCCTTCTGAGTAGTGATCAAGCATTTTGTGAGATATGCTACCTCCCCATGTCTGAATATCCTCTCCATCCTCTTGGCTGAAACTGTCCTGGGTGCTCCTGTCGACATACCTCTTAGAACAACTTTCTTCCCATCCTGATCTCTGAATCCCATTTCCAAGGTTTGGTAGTTGGTAGTGATTTTTCCCAAAGTAATCATCCACTAAACTCCTAACACCACATGTGTGCCCGATAGGTCAACCAAATAAAATGTGGCTCTCACTGTGTAGTTTCCTAACTTCATCTCTAAGTTTGGAACTTTGTCTAGACACTCCACTGTATGGCCATCTGCGACCGCAACATAAAACCCCTCAAACTCCTTTGTCTGAAGTGCACGTCTCGATACTAGTGAAGTGTCAATGAAGTTGTGGGTGGACCCACCATCTATCAGAGCGAATGCATGTTGCCCCTAAATAATCCCTCTGATACGGAGGGTATCATACCTGGGAATAGCAGAAAGGGTCGCTATAACTCCTCCCTTTGTTGGTTTCCTCCTGTTAGCCTGCTCTGGCGGTTGTGAGACTACTGGAGGATGGGCTCCTGCCGGTGTCGGTGGTCTACGAGGAGGTTGCTCCTCTGCTGGTGTTGACTCCTCCTCTGAACTAGTGGATCCACTGTCTTGCTCCTCCTCCTCACTGTCCACGTTGTCTGTTGCTACCTCAATATAATGAATCTCTCCCTTTCCCATGCACCTGTGGCCTGGGACCTAAGGATCTCTGTAGCTGAAGCAAAGCTTCTTCCTCATAAGCTCTTGCCTAGTCTCATCATCCAACTTCTCCTTGCCCTTCCATTCTCTCTGGAATGGCTTCCTGTCTCAATCCCTGTGGAGCACAAATGGTTTGGAGAAAGTTTTAGTCATTGGCACTGAGTCTGCCAGATCTCAAGTGCGAAGGATGGCATCCTGCAAAGTGGGAGGCTTGTATGCCTTCACCCATCCTCTCAAATTCTATGTGAGTCCTTCTGTGAATAGCATGATCAGCCTGGGATCTGATACATCTATCACTGTCATGGCTACCTATTGAAACTCTGTGATGAATGCCTTTGTTGTGCCAGTTTGTCTCAACTGGGCTAGATCCCTGAAGTGTATCTCAGGATCCTTCCTATCAAACCTGTCCATGAGCCTATATGTAAACTCCCTATAGGAGGTGATGCGATTGTGACCCAATGTCACCAGTCCATGATACCACCACTCGTGTGCCTCACCCTCCAAGTGTAAGATCGTGAAACTGATGGCCTATGTCTCGGTCATCTGGTTGAGCTTGTAATACGTGTCTAGCTTCTATACCCAAGCTCCGGCAGTGTATTTGGATGATCCGTTGAAATAAGGGATGGTGAGTTTCCCAACTTTTCAGATGAAATCGAGGTTATGCCCCTGCTGCTGTTGTGGTCCTCCCCTTTGCATCTCTCTGGGGCGGTTCCTGATTCTGAGTCCACATTACTCGACTAAGGTCATGTCCTGATGGAATTCACGACCCAATGTTGTGTACTCCCTCTTATACTCTGCAATGTCGTCGGCATGAGTGGGTGGCATCTGTGCTATCAGTGGCGGTGTTGCTACTAGGGGTGCCCTATAGAAACTGGGAAACAAGGGTCTGGGAATCCTACTCGTATAGGTGTATGTGCAAGAGGGTGACTGGGGTCTACTGCCTGCTCCCAATTTCCCCTGTGCTGCATGTGGGACTTGTGTATTTGGGGTGCCCACTCTAGCCAATCTATCAACCACTTGTGCCAAGGACTGAGACATGGTCTATTGACTAGCTAACATATCATTGATAACCTGCATGAAATCTGCCTCTACATCTACGAGGGCCTTTCCACTGCCCTCTGGTCGCTCATATTTGTCTCCTAGCATCCTCTTTGCCTCGCGCTCAGCCTCATGCTCTGCCCTTCTCTCTTCTTCTATGTGTGCCTCTTCCTCTTCCTCTGAGCTAGGAGGAAAAGGGGGGAAATCACCTACGTGTTCACGGACCTCTGGGTCTTCTACTGCACTCATTGTCTATAGTCACAGGCTGGCAGGACTAAAGCTCTGATACCACTGTGATGTTCCTAACTTGGCTAGTCTAGGAAACGCTGCTAATGTGTGTGTAGCATCAAAGGTTTACAGCATATAAATGATCATACAAATAATAAACGCGACAAAGGACTGCAAAGTTTGTATTATGATATCTCTGTGGATTACAAAATGGTCGAATGCGGCTGAATAAACTGACAATACTCGACTATATCAACGGACAAAGGATCTTAGCTGGAATACAAATAAGCAACTGCAGTTGAATTAAATAACAACACTCCGCTAGATCAAAAGACAAAAGGATCTTAGCCGGAATACAAATAAACAACTAAAAGATAATACCCGGAATATGGGAGCACTGTGGAATAAATGAAGAATGATGGAAGACCTGGATGATCTTCCCGGTGACTAGGGTGTGTCTTTCAACACCGAAATCAGCCAACTGGTGTCTTCCTCTTGGAATACACTGAACTATCTCTCAATGTCACTTTCTGAATATAACACCTGTGACTGGAGTGACCTCTAGTAACCCTGTTTACCCCTCTTTGGCCCTGGCTATAGTCTATCGAGGCGGTTTAGACCATTAAGCCTCCTCTCTGGAGGTCCTATTTGGAAAGGGACATTACAATCCAGAATACCAATCATCAGTAAAACTTTGAGCTTCAAGGAGCCTTCCTCTAAAATCCAGGTGAAAAATTGGTTTCCCCCACCTCATATTGAGGATATATTGGATCATCTAGTGCATGCTAACTACTTCACTAAGTTGTACCTCCAAGCAAGTTATCATTAGGTGCATATGGCCACTAGTGACACTTGGAAAACTACATTCAAAATGAAGTTTCATATTTTTGAATGGATGGTCATGCCTTCTGGCCTCACCAATGCTCCAAAAACATTTATGTGCCTCATTAATGACATATTTCATCTATGTCTGGGCCATTCTATCATCATATATATTGATGACATCTTGATTTTAAGAAAAACCTAGGATGATCACCTCGAACACATCCATACTACTATGGATATGTTACACACTCAAAAGTTTTAGGTTTCCTTGGATGGGCTTGTCCCTCACACTATTTATGAGCTCAAGAGTTTCTTAGGGGCACTAAATTGCAAATTTATTCCTCACTTTTCAAACATATTTTTTCCAATCAACTACATTTTGCTTGGATGCTTACTATCAATGAGACCTTTTCCCACCTGAAGCAAGTCTTTTTTTCACCCCTATTTCTACACCTACATACCTTCATCTGCCTTTCAAGACCTCCTATTATGTTATTGGTGCATTCCTCAAGTAGGTCAAACACCTATTTGTGTATCATTCCAAAATATTGCTTGATGCAAATCTTTGGTACAATGTTTTATGACAATGATTTATATGTCTTTGTTCAAGCTCTCAAACATTTGAGGCACTATTTGTTGGGAAAAGAGTTTTCCTTACATATAGACCATCATCCTTTGATTTTTCCAAACCCTCAAACTAAGCTACCAGAGCAATGATACATCAAATGGACTTCCTATATTGAACAATTTAATTTGGTGATTAAGTACAATAAGGGCAACACCAATAAAATTGCAGATATGCTCAATTGTTCTCCTCTTTGTGTACTCACCATCCTCAACATCAACGTTCTTTTTTATGAACAATGGAAACATTAATACACTTTTGATCCTTATCTTGGTCCTACCAATTGTAAGCTTGGTATCTCACAACCATTTCTCATTCCTACTCGGCCATGGGAATCCATTTTCATGGATTTTATCGATGGTCTCTCTATGATCATCTACCAATATAATGTCATCTTTGTTCTCGTATGCTACTTTTCCATGATGTAAATATATATCCTCGCACCAAAGAGATCATTCCTCAATGAGTTGCATATATGTTTTTCACTCATCTCTGAGCACATCTTTGTGTTCCCCTCACCATCATCTCTAATCGAAACTACTAGTTCCTTTGCCATTTATAGAAAACTCTTTTGGTTTTTGTTGGGTTGTAAACTGCAATTTTCCACAACCTTTCACACCTAGATGGATGGGCAAACAAAAGTGGTAAACTGCACACTCATTCATGCCATCCCCATGTTCCATTGTAATCATAAAAAGTGGGATAATTATTTGTGCATTGTACAACATAGCTATAAAAAGGTTGTCTACAGTTCTATAGACCAATCTCCTTTCAAAGAATGTTATAATTTTGAACCTATTATGCCTTATGAGAGACAAGTCATGCTCCCCTCTACTCTTTCCCCTCACCAGCAAAAGGAATAGGAGCATGCTTCTTCTTTTCAAGACACCTTAGAATAGATCCATAACCAAGTCTAACTTGCTCTTGAATAACCACATGCCAAATATAAATCCCAACAATATAGACATTGGGTTCCAACATAGTTCATGATAGGGGATAAAGTCTAGCTTCATTTTCATTTTTTACCATCAAGGCCTTTCCATTTGTGTCTAACACTGGAAGAATCAGATTCCATCATTTGGAGGTCCTCGTTCTTTGTTTGTGTTAACCATTCATAGAAAGACAACCAACATTTGTTATCTTTCATATAGGTTTGCCAGGATGCAGACATTTCTAGTTTTTTCTCACAAGAAGTGGATTGATTAAATTCAATGGTTTGTGGATGGGTAAATAAATCCCAATTTAACATTTTCTTTGCCCAATCTTCATTTACTTTCCACTTCAGGCATCCTTTCATGATAGTAAAAAACTTTTGCATTTCTGGAATGGATGGATTTTGTATTCCATTAGGCAAGGGATTTTCAAATTGGCATGGAGGAATAACAATATCTACTTGTTCAATTTCTGGCAGTTTCGTTTCTGCAAGTCAATTTCCACAATTTCAGTTTCACCAAGTTCAATTCATGTTTAGTTTTGTTAGTTGCTTGTTGTTGTGTAGGTCTAGGAATAAAATAGAATAATGGATCCATGGTTACACAAGCTTAAAATTACTCCACTGGAGCAAAGCTTTGTGGTTAGGATGTCTAGTACAAGAACTTGGGATCTGTGGATGGGTTTGAATGGATGTTGTTGGAAAGCGAGAAATTGTAGAGCTAATGGAATTGGGTGGGTCTCAAAGAAATCTAAGTATGACTATTGATGAAATCATGGATGAATGCAAGACATTTTTCTTTGCAAGCCATGAGACAACTTCCAATCTGTTAACCTGGGCAGCATTCTTGCTCTCAATAAACCTTGAATGGTAGGAAATATTAAGGAAATAAGTTATCAGTATTTATGGCACAAATATACCAGATGCAGACAAAATTCCAACCATTTTCTTAATCAACAAAATTCCAGCCATCATTTTTGTCTCTAAAATGCAACATATATTTCATTAGGACTAAATGTAAATATACATCAAGATTGATATACCATGGAACCATAAGGTGGTCACACAAGTTCCCCTACTCTACATAAGCAAGGAAAACTATCATGTTTGATTTTGCTCCGAGCTCAAAAGTGTCTGCATCTTTCCTTAAAAATGTCCTCCTTATTTAGACCTATATAGCATGTTGGTTTAGATTTATATAGACAGTTATGATCTAAAGACTGAAACTTCTACCAAGTTGAATGGACTCTTCGTTTCATGAAAGATTGATGGACACCATACTTTCGATATGTAGGATATGCATGCCAGTTGTATCTTATATCACACACTATTGCATTACTCTATGCTTGTCAAAACATCAATTTGTCACCAAAGTGGACCACCTTCTGATGAAGAGGAGCAACAAGGAGAAAATTGTTTACAAATATAATGTACATGATTTTCGAATTAATAACGATGATAATGATGATTACCTCAACCAAGACCAACTACTTTATTTATAATTGGGACATGATTACTTCAAACTCTCCACTAAATTTTAAGCCTCTCGCCATCTAGCACATTCCAGAGTTCTTGTCAATTGTAAGATACAGAGAAAAGTTTACTAATGGAAGGACAACGAATTTCTCTTTGCACATTCCAGATTTCTTGTCATTTAAGCTAAATTGATGTTTTTTTCTCTGGTTGGCAGATGACTATGGTACTGAATGAAACACTAAGTCTATATCCACATGTTGTTAGGATAACAAGAAAAGCATATGAAACACTACATCAATTGCAAGTACATACTAAATGCTAGGCCAAACCCAATTTAGATTAAACAACTAGTGCATTTAATAAAGATGTGTAGCCCACTAAACACCAAACCAAATGTGTTTTCATATTAAACACATGGAGTAGTCTTATCGAAATTCCACTTGTATCACTTCATCAAATTAGCCACTGAACTTGTTTCATATAGCTTTCCTAGTGCATTATTACCAAAGTCACCCCTACACTCCATCAATTGCAATTTACTCTCTATTACTAAATCTTGCCAGGTGCATTTCAGTAATATCGTTATAGAGGCTATTATTTATAGTTGAATATGTCACAGCACCAGTATCAAACTTTGAGGATCTCATGCAATATTCTATTGGCTTTTTGGGGTGTGCCTTCCTTGCATAGTGCATCCATTATGGTGGCATATGAAATCATATCAGGGACATGACCTCTATCTTTCATCTATTCAAATAATTGTATTGCCTCCTTCGGATTACCCACTTTGCAGAGTCCAATCATTAATGTGTTGTATGTGGCAACATCGGGGCTCTGACCTTGGCCTTGCATCACATAGAAGATTTGTTGAGCTTTGTCTATCCTATTATGCTTGCAAAGCCCATGTATTAATGTATTATAGCTAACTAGGTCAGGTCTACAACCTCTCTCTAACATCTCTTGAAGAAGTTCCCCTGCCTTCTCCAGATTACCCACACTGCAATATCCATTTATAAGTGTATTGTATGTGATTTCATTAGGCAGATTGCCTATTTGGACCATAACATCTAACGACCCTAGAGCTTCCTGAAGCCTTCCTTCTTTGCAAACACTGTCAATAACAACAGTGTATGTGATAACATTCGGATTGCACCCCTTATCTAGCATCTCATGTAGCACTTTGGTGGCCTCCTTCCATTTATGTTCCTTACATAAACCATCAATAAGGGAATTGTATGTACAACATCAGGGCATATGTTTATGTTGGGCATTTCGTAGAAACGATTCCTTGCCTCGTCCAACTTGCCTTCCTTACCTAAACCATCAATAAGCACATTTTATGTGACAACACTAGGGCATATGTTTATGTCGGACATTTCATAGAAGAGTTTACTGCCCTCTTGCAACTTTCCTTCCTTACATAAACCATTGATAAGTGTGTTATATGTCACAACATTGGGGCATATGTTTCTGTCGAACATTTCATAGAAGAGCCTCCTCGCCTCGTCCAACTTGCCCTCCTTACCTAAACCATAAATAAGCACATTGTATGTGACAACATTAGGGAATATGTTTATGTCGGACATTTCATAGAAGAGCTTCCTCGCCTCGTCCAACTTGCCTTCCTTACCTAAACCATCAATAAGCACATTGTATGTGACAACACTAGGGATTATGTTTCTGTCGGACATTTCATGGAAGAGCTTCCTTGCCTTGATACATTGTCTTGATTTGACATCATGGTTGGTACAAATTCTCATTGGGAGTTGATAATTACCTCACCAAAACTTTAGATATTCCCCCAAGTGAAGATTTGAGAACCACCTTGACATGCGATGTGGAGTTTGTAGCTATAATGATTAATATTTTGGGTTATGACTATTAATTGTTTAACTAAATTTTTGAGTCTGTGACATACTCCTTTTTTATTTCGTTGTGATGATATTCATGTGTTTGTCGAGCTCTGCATGCAATGTTTCTACTGGAGCATGCCCTCGAATGTGTATTTTATTTGTTGAGATGATATAAAGTTGTGTGCATGTTATTTATCAATAGTTGTAGGTTTTGAGCTAAAAATAGAGGATCCCTTTGCATCCTATAGGTTGTGGTCTTGAAAACAAGGTATCCTACTTCAATGATGTTGATCAGGGGATCAAAATTTGCTCAATTTTCAAAGTGCTCGGAATGCGACCAAAATAGTGCCATTGCGTCCGTCTCGTCTTCCTGATTCTGGCAATATATTTACTTTCGCAAACGGAGTTCGTATGGAGGAGTTATCGCGATCTGTCCGCCAAGCCAAACAGGCAAAAAGTTGGGATGCTGACCGTACCTGTCAGTACAGTCAGTACGTCCACGTGGAGGGCCGTACCATCATGATGACATGGCAGGTGAGTGACGTGGTGCATTTTCATTGGACGGTTGTCGGTGAATACAGGGTTCACACGTGTCCAGTTTGAGGCAAATAATAAAGAGACACGTGGCCCACTCCATGGGCACCACGTGTTCCCCTTTTGTTTTGGTTATATGTAAAAGTTTATGGGAGTCCGCGGGGTTCGACCCCCGGACCTGCCCCATTGTTAACGACTTGACAAACCTCTGCTAACCATAGTGTCGCCGCTTGAGTCTTGTTAGATAAGCGGTGTCAAATGAATTTAACATTGTTTAATGTTTATTACGGAGGGGGGTCGGGTCGGGGCTTAGCCCCGACCCATAGTTTTTATTAACACATATAGCCATTATATATGCCATAACGCGCGCGGGTGTAAAACCATATAATATATGTTGTATTATCATTTCATATATATTTGTATATGCGCGGGGTTTTAACCAATGGATAACCCGTGAGTTTTGTATATATATAACCAATGGTTTAAAWCRTGCRYGGGAGTTGCACAGTTTCGGGAGTTGCAACGAATTAACCATTTTTGCCCGAACCACGGTCATATGTGCCCATGTGCCCAGGTGYCGAGGCGGTTAGGGGCTGGGYGCCCTTAAYCRTCCTACRGTTTGTACCGGTRCGCGRTTATGCACGGGACTRGGTTCTTTACGCTTAAATGAGCGTGTGTGMCAGGTTTGAAGCACAAGGGTGBGATTTGTAGAAYCAGAGACARCAAAGTTGAAKAGGGAGATTTCAAGAAGGCYATCTTCTTCATTTYTCGACCGTTTCAGGTGCCGAAAGAGCCCAGAMAKGGGTTTTGRGACGCTGCGGAGCCATTGGAGCAGTCRGTTTGTCATTKTGAGCATTGTAAGGCATGTTTTTGAKCACTTTGAGMAATTTAATAATAATGATCCATTGGAAGTTGGACCAGGAGATGTAGCCCGGAGTGGGGTGAACTCCTTTATCAAGTTGTTGTGTTTATGTTTGATGTTCAATGTTTTTATGCTACTGCCTATGTGTATTTCTACATAAGTAATCCTTATTATGTGTTGCAAATTGATTTGGTTGCTTTTAAAACACATAACATTTCACTTGCAATAATAATTCAAGTTTTTCAAGTCTTCTTCATTTTTAGATCAGATGTGATGGAGTTATGGTGGTTTATTTCGATGTAGGATGTTGTAGAATGTTGCATGTGGGTAGACTTAGATGTTGGATCATTAGTTTTTCTGAAAATCATGAAAAACAAAGTTCTTTAGGTGGCTAGAATCGAGTTTCTTGTAGCATCCTACAGCATTTTGTGTAGAACAATTTCCTATAGATTCCTATATCATTCTGCATAAGGAGTTTCATGTAGCTTCTTGTAGTAGTGTAAATAACAATGTTTATGTAGCTTCCTATAGGTTCCTTTAGGAGACAATTCAACTGGACATAATGTTATTTGGGAGATTTGTAGTGAAGGGAATATATGGATATGTCCAAATATGGACATGGATCATATTATAGGTTGTTTGATGAGCGGAATGAAGAGGTTTGATGTGTAATATGGTGGATTTTGAAATGGGATGAATGATGGAGGTGAATGAAATATGGAACCAATGGATGATAGATATGACATGCTAGAACTATTGATGAAATTTCTAGAGAATATATGGTGTTGTATGTTGATGTATGTTTTTTTGTTGAGTGATGAGATATCAGTTGTAATTGAAAATTTTCTTCATCAAAGAATTTCTACTTCAAAGACTTGATTTGTTCATGGAGGTATGTGATCCAAACTTTGAGATAATCCATAAAACATAATTGATATTTGCAAACTAAACTTCTTAAGTTTTTTTTTTAAGTCTCTTATGTCTTGAGACTGTTTGAACATTGAATATTTTATTGGCATGCTGAGATAGGATTTTTTAGAGACACACATAGATTGGAATTTTTTAACTTTGCATGTTGTGTTGAAATCTGTGACTCATGCTAATATAGAGTGTGAAGTTTATAACTATAAAGTGTGGAAATGTGCATGTTGGCGTAAGACTTGTTGATAGAGAGGAATATTGTGCTTTAGAGGACTAATTTACTTTGTTTGATAATGATGCAGGAGCATCGTAAGTAGTCAAGCGAGCGTGGAGGCGAAAGACAGCTGGATAGCGCAACACGCATTTTCTCATGTTTTGAGATATTTTTGAAAACATTAAATGTAATGGTTAAAAGGAGGCGTACTCACATATTGTAAACAGATCATGAGCGATTTCTCTCATCTGTAAAAAGTTAAGGCATTTATGCAGAGTTAATGAAAGTAGGTAAATTTAAATTCTAGATTAGACAGTTTTAGGAACAGGAGGGAAAACGACTATAGACACCCTCATCTTTGTATCATTATATCAATTAGACTTAGATCAATGGAGGCACATTAGCATAGAGAAGAAGAGAGTTGTAGCAGAGAATTGAGAAGAAGAACTCATGTACAAGAATTTTTAATTAATATATGAAGCTTTAATTTAGATTCATGGTGTTATGATGACTTCTGTTTGTACATGTTGAATGGTCTGCTTACATTTGTTTTATGCTATCTGTTATGAATTTGCTTTAGTAATGTAAATGTATGTTTTCAAGTTGGATGTTTGAAGTCTGAGAGAGAGAGGAAATGAGTTTCAATTGTTTATCATCCTGAGTGAGAGGTTCCTGCAAGGAGTGCAGTGAAACGTCTGCAAGGAGTGCGTTGACGAAGGCTCAAAGTTTATCTCTGAAATCTCAAGAGGGATACCATTGTTCTCGTTTCAGCAGAAGTGCAAGACAAGCACAGAAGTCGTGCAAGGTGTGCGCAGGTTGGTCGAGACCTTAGGACTTATCAACTAAGGTTGAGAGATTGAAGGACTGTTGTTGCAGAGAAAGTGCACAGAGTCGTGAGTTCAAATACCCAGAAGTATTTGAAAGATTGTCGCAAGGAGTGCGTGCAGGAATTCTTTTGTGATTTGAAGTTGTCAGATAAAATCTCATAAAGGTTAATGCCTTTGAAGTGTTCAAAGGGGGGATTCGAAGTCATTTCGCAGGATTTGAGTCCCAGTATAAGAATACTGGTTCATTTCGAAGGAGTTGTTAAGGAAGAAATCGAGCGGTCGAAATTCTCCTAGGAGAACTCCCGAAATCAAGAGAACCGTAAGATCTAGAGAAGTTACAAGGTGGATAAGGAGGGATGGATCCATCACTCTGGTAATAGGAGTCAACGTGGACCGTTGATCGTGATTTGTTGGAGTGTCAGATTATTTTGGGAATCGTCATTTTGGCATTCCGGTTGACAAGGAGTAGAGTGCTCCACATCAGAAGCTCTAAAATTGTGAAACACGAAATAGTGTGAGGTAGCATTTCGTAAATTCGATGTTTCGGGGTTCGAGAACCCGAGAGGACAGTGTTCTAGGATCGAGAGTCTTGGACTCCCGGTACCCGAAAGTCCGAAATCATGTGGGGTCATCGAATCGAAGGGAGACTTATAGCCGTTGATCCCATTGGGGATATTGTTTCAGAGTTCGGGGTTTGTGGAGGTTAGAGAGTTGGAAGCTTTACATCAGGACTCATGAAATCGCGAAGTCCGAAACCCCGAAAGGAAAAAGAAAGTTCTGATAGAAACTAGTCTTTTGTTGAACATTTCGAGTTTCGACATTTCGGCAGTTGTGAAGACAAGAGGTTGGGATTCCTTTTTTCGGAACTCCCGAAGTCATGAAACGTGATACAGCTATGGAGGAGGAAGCGGCCAAGCATTTCGAGAAAATCAGCATTTCGGGTTTCGGAAGGTGGAAAGGTCAAGAACTTTGACAACAAGATTCGTGAAATCGCGAAACCCAAAATCTTGAAAAGGAAAAGTCCCGATAAGGAAAAAAGGGCGCGATCATTTTATTATGGTTAGGGGAAGTTGAGTAGTGCTTTGTGCTGGTTCACACGAGCATACTCATAAGGACCTTTGGAAAAACATTGTTGTTGTGTGTGTGTAGGATTCCTTGTGGAGGAACCTAAGAGGCAATTAGACTCAGGAGGACAAATTTAGAACGATCCTGTGCAGACCTCGATTCTGAGGATTGGGGGTCTGCGTCAGTTGTAGTATCAGAGCATAGTTAGAGTGAATCTTTGCTTTCTGTAGCAGAGAAAAGAGAAAATATTTATGGCCATGCTGCCGAGAAGAAGAGACAGGCCAATGCCTTATCCAGCAGTGGAAAGAGAAATGCACAAACTACGTGCTAGGCTTGATGCCATGGAAACAGCACAAAGGTGCACAGTCAATGTTGGGGATGTCAATGAGGCTAAAAGTGAAAATGAAGATGGAAACGAGGGAGAAGAATTTGCAGCCGAAGATGCAGCAAATGAACGCCTATTCAGGGTTGTTGCAAGGATAGGTGCCAGGGAAAAAATGGAGATTCCCATGTATGAGGGGAACCTGGACGTTGAAGAGCTTCTAGACTGGATTAGAGCTCTTTATAAATATTTTGACTATGAGGATGTTGAGGAAGACAAGAAAGTCAAACATGCTATAACAAGACTTAAAGGGCATGCATCATTATGCTGGGATGAACTACAGGCTGACAGACGCTGCAAAGGCAATCAAAAAATCAAGAGTTGGGATCGAATGGTTCCAAAAATGAAGGCAAAATTCATACCCAAGGATTATCAAATCACTCTGTTTCGGAGAATGCAAAACTTGAGACAGAAGTTGATGACAGTGAAAGAGTACACTGAAGAATTCTACAAGATCAACATCAGAGCAAGTCATCAGGAAAGTGATGATGAAAAGGTTGACAGGTACATGAATGGTCTATGATATGACATTCAGGATGAGATGAGCATGATGACCCTTAGAAATGTGGAAGATGCTTATCAAATGGCTCTGAAATATGAAGAGAAGTTGAGCAGGAAGCAAGGTCAGAGAGGCCAAGGCATAAGTCAAGCCAGAGGCAAAACAATTGCCCAAGATAGAACTCAGAAATCTAAAGAAGAGTGGAAGAAACCTCAAACTCAAACTGAGAGAGGTGGAAGCTCACAGAGAGGACAGTATGCTGATAGAAATACTTTTCCTCGAACCAGAGGAAGAGGAAGAGGTAGAGGTGGAAAAATAAAATGCTTTACCTGCGGAAAAAATGGACACAAATCCTATGAATGTCCAGATAGAAAGAAAGAGGGAGGTGAAACTCACATTGTCGAAGCACAAGGACGAAATGTTGAGGGCGGAAGATCACTGATGATGAGGAAAGTTCTCTTAACACCAGAGAAGGAGGCAGAGAACCCAGCCCAATGGAACAGACTTTTTCGGACTGCTTGCAAAACCAAAGACAGGGTATGAAAATTCATCGTGGGTAGTGGTAGCACAGATAATCTCGTTTCTACAGAGATGGTAGAAAAGCTAGAGCTGGAGACTATTGAACATCCAAGCCCATACAGAGTTTCGTCGCTACAAAAAGGACATCAGGTAAATGTCACTAAACAATGTCTAGTTGAATTTAAAATAGGAGGATATAAGGATGAAATACTATGTGATGTCATTCCCATGGATGTTTGTCATCTATTGTTGGGTAGACCGTGGCAATATGACAGAAATGTGATTCATGATGGGAGAAATAACACATACACCCTGGAGAAGAATGGGAGAACTCACATGTTGCTGTCGATTAAGGATAAAGAAGTGAAACCAGAGGTAAGCAACATTGTACTTCTCATGAGTGGGAAGGAACTTCTAAAGGAGGTTAAGAAGAAGGAAGATACACAATTCATTGTGGTCAGGAAACCTAGAATTGTTTTGACCAGTACAAGAATGGATGATTTACCAGAGGAAATCCAAAAGTTGCTGGAAGAGTTTGCTGATATAGTAGTGGATGAACTACCTCGTTTGTTTCCACCTATCAGAAGTATAAGTCATCACATCGATCTTATACCTAGATCCAGTCAACCAAACAAAGCAGCGTACAGATTGATGTCGCAGAAGAATGAAGAAGTCAAATACAGGTCCAGGATTTAATGGACAAAGGATTGGTTCGAGAAAGCTTGAGCCCATGCACTATTCCAACAGTGCTCATCCCAAAGAAAGATGGAGGCTGCAGGATGTGCACAGACTCGAGGGAAATCAACAAGATTACCATCAGATATAGATTTCCTTTTGCCAAGGATGGTTGATTTGATGGATTGTTTGAGTGGAGCAAAAAAAAATTCAAAGATTGATTTGAAAAGTGGATATCATCAAATTTGTATGAGAGAAGGTGACGAATGGAAGACAGCCTTCAAGACAAATGAAGGGTTGTATGAATGGCTTGTTATGTCGTTTGTCTTAACAAACGCACCCAGTACTTTCATAAGATTATCAATGAAGTCCTGAAAGAGTTCATCGGGAAATTCGTCATTGTATATCTTGATGATATACTGATTTTCAGTAGAACAGAAACATAGCACTTGAAGCATTTGGCTACAGTGATGAAGAGATTACAGCAAGAGAAGTTGCTGATAAATATGAAAAAATCATCATTCATGAGGACAAAGCTCATTTATTTGGGGTTTGTTATCTTTGTAGATGAGCTGAAAATGGATCCGAAAAAGGTAAAGGCGATTAAAAATTGGCCATCACCGAAAAGTGTATTTGAGGTTCGAAGCTTCCATGGATTAGCTAGTTTCTACAGAAAATTCATCCAAAATTTTAGTGGGATTAGCGCACAAATGATGGACACGGTGAAGAAAAGACACAAATATTTTCATTGGACAGAGGAAACAGAAAAAAGTTTCAACTTGCTGAAGAAAAAGATTACTGAACAGCTAATTCTGGTGTTTCCAGATTTCAGTAAGACATTCCAGGTCAAGTGTGACGCGAGTGGGTTTGCAATAGGAGCGGTCTTGAGCCAAGACGACAGACCGATCGCATACTTCAGTGAGAAATTGAATGAAGCAAAGGTCAAATATTCAACATATGACAAATAATTTTATGCAGTCATACAAGCGCTGAAGAAATGGAGACATTATTTGGTTCCTAAAGAGTTTGTCTTGTACAGTGACAATCATGCTTTACAATTCGTGACTCAACAGGAGAAATTGAACCAAAGACATGTTAAATGGGTTGAATACATGCAGAATTTTACTTTTGTAATTAAACATATTTCTGGAACTGCTAACAAAGTTGTTGATGCTTTGAGCAGGAAATGTTTGC
>JZKD02S1635724.1:68977-93794 GCA_000966675.3 Picea glauca | reverse complement strand
TCTTTCTCTTGAGTTGATAGATAGAAATTCTTCCTTCTGCATGTGAAGAATAATTATGTAATTGAAAATATTTTCTCATGCCTAGTAGCCATGTCTTTGCATATTCATCCTTCTTATGCTCACCATCAAATGTAAGAGTTTTGATTTTGTTCATTTCTCTTTGCAGTTCATCGACCCTAGACCTCTTCTTATGTGTAACACCCAAGGTTTTGAGACCCATATTAAAGAATGTATTTTTTTAATTGTTCAGAGGCCAGAGTTCCTAAAAAATTATTATGAGGCCAATGTTCCTAAGAAATGTAATTTTCTGATCATTATTAATATAAAACACATCGCTGGTTTCTATACAGAAAAGGACTAGAGTTATAGGGGGATATGATTCCACAAGAGAGGGGGATTGAGGGGCTAAGTATTTATTTTATATTTTTGAATCAGCCATTTTGTCTAATGGAGGAAATTTGTTACGAAAACTTCTTGGGAGAATGCCATGAGGTTCTTGATCCCCATGAATTACATAATCTTGTCCTTAGTCTATTGGGGGGTTCTCACATGGTTGATTCTCTCATTCACTAGTTCTCTCATTCTCTCTCTCACTCTCATCCTCGTTATCATTCTTTTGTTGGCTGCCTCACTCATTCATTCATTCACATATGCACTCCATTGATCGGTGTTCGCCCTCTTGTGGATATTTCACTCCATTCATTCTTTCACCCATTCCTCATGCATGTCTTGGCTCAGGAAAGGAAGACAAACTGCTGAAGAGAAGCCATCATATTGTTGGTTGTAGATACTGTTGGTGTAATCCAACCATGATTTGCGGCTTGCATGTTTGAGATTCTTTGGCTTGTGTTCAACTTTACTCAGAGCTAGAAGTCCTGAGAGTCCCATCATGGAGATTCTGGACTAGCTGCATTGGAGCCTTGGAAGGCGAAGGATATCATGAGGGACTCTATGGTAGAGAAGGGAGAGGGTCCATTCTCTTGGGTGGTGAAAGATGGGTAGAAGAGAGTTTGGTACTTGGATTGTTATGAGTGTTGGGAAGCCTACGAGAGATTCATTGTTAATTGTTTTGGGGATATGAGTAACACTATGAAACCGTCCTTATGGATTCATAGCCCTGGCTCAGAGGTGACATTGTTTTTGAGAATTGGAAAAATAATGTCTATGGTTGGGTGGAACCTCCTTGGTTTTCATCTAATCAGTGGTTTATTTTATTAAAGATAAGAGCTCTCTATTATGGTATTATTTACCTATGTATCATTTATTCCGTTGTGTATTTATTTATTGTTGAATTCAATATTTAGAGTATGCATGATTGTTCATTATTGGTGTGCATGTCGTATGCTTCATTTATTTTATGTTTAAAATCAATCTTGATCAATGCATGTGAACCTTTCATGCATCCTTGTTATTTAAAGTTAGGGAAAGGGTCGAATTATTCCATAGAAGGGATTGGAAGTTAGCGTGCCTAGCATGTGGGTGGTTGGGTACGTTACAGATTGGTATCAGAGCTTCAGGTTGAGACATCGGGATGAAATGGGCCAAATATTTTAGACAATATCTCATGGTTCAGATCGAGATAGGAACTTGAAGTCATGAAGCTCATGAGGAATGGCACTGAAGAGAACATGTAGAAGCTAGAACATTAGAGATCCTTTGTAAGGGATTGAAGGATCATGACCATCGCTTTCGAATTCGGGAATGACTACCACCGTGGGATCAAGTTTAGATTTGGACCGTTGGATCTGTTTGGGAGAAGATATATCACTCGTAGCTGATGGATATGGAGAAGGTATGGGGTCGTTAATAATCGTAGTCCTTCAGACTTTGCTGCTTTAGAAAATTTTAAGTCTTTGATGAAAATGAGGTAAAATCCCTGATGCTTCGAAATCCTGCAGTGAATCTATGTTGTAGATCACTGGGAGGAGTACTTGACAGTTGGATTTGTCCAAGGATTGATCTAGGTCATTGGTGTTAGCACTAGAAGTCACCTTGGGATTGCAGCAGAGGTAATCCCAGTACCCATCATTTTTTATGTTACAATGAATAAATTTAAGGGTGGTCAAATGGAGGCAAACTCAAGAAAATATCGCTTTAACTCAGAAAACTAAACTAGTATGCACAAGTAGAGGAGGTATTGATCTAAATTTAGATAGTAAGTTGAAGTAAGGGTGAGTAGGGGGAAGAAATTGAGGATAAAATGTATAGGACTGCTATGGACATCAGATCTTCCAACAGCCTAAGGAGGAAAATCTTTGGATACAAGAACCTCTTGGATCCAAAAATTTAGGAAACTGAATATGTTGTAACAATACTACAATCAAACATACATCACAACATGATTACAACAAATTGAATGGATCATCCATGCCTGAGCCTTCAGTATCAGAGGCAAAAGAGGTGGAGAAGAAAGCTAATTGTCATTAAACAAGACATGTCAAAATGCAATACATAACCAGAAAACCATAGGCTTTAATAAAAATTTACATGCGAGAGATTAGCTCAACCATCGACCTTAACAAAATATCAAAAATAAATATGTATACTCAGAACAAATCGCTCCCACCAGGAGCGTGCTCTGGCTATTTCATTCAAGGCTCGGAGTCTGCATCTTCTCTTTTTAGGCTGCACTTGCATTCTTCTGTCAAACACAAGATTAGATCGATATGGGATTTGCAGGAAAATCCATTGACAGGGGAACTTTGGGCTGACAGTTTGCCTCTACGGCCAATTCTTCCATGATTTCCATTTATTTGGTGAAACGAGGTTTCAACCACCTTCCCCATTTCGATTAACTACTTTCATCGGGATTGGGAAGAGGCCTGACACCCATGAATGCCCCAAACGAGGCCCACTACTTCTTCCAGTCAATATCGGCACCTTAAGGCCAGACAAATATTCTTTTGTGAACAATACAGACGCTTCTGGCCTTAGCATAACTCCTCTCCATCACTCCTTGTGACCTTGAGCCATGACCCAGGGCTCCTATGTGAAATTTTGAGATTTCTCATTTCAAGACACTTCACTCCACTTGATTCCAAATATCCCAATGCTTGATCCTGTGAAATGACCTATCCAGATCAACGGTCAAGATTGATTTGAAATTGATGGCCAGGATCGTCTCCTTGAAAAAACTCAATCACCAACTGATCAGTCAGGAGCTTACCCTTCTTTATGGCCCAACTTTCCATATGACTGTGGGTTGAGACCCTGGGCCTAACTTCTGAGAATTTCGGGACTTCGCGTTTTGGGACTTCGTGTTTCACAAGTTCACACTGCACGAAACTTGTGCATTGCTCCCAACGAAAATCTTATTCGCAAAACCGTGAATTCACTTATCCACTGCCATGTGCCCTACTGTCTTGGATGGTCAAGAGATGGCTCCTGTTGACTTAAGATTTTGGGAGTTCAGGTCTTTCATGAACGACTTGAGCAATGCTTTGAATTCTCGATTCCCGCAACTATTCTTCACCGTTGAAAACTGAACTTGCTCACTCACTTGATTCGAGTCCATATCAGACTACTCTAATTGTTTCTCTTGTGCTTATGGTTGTGGCCTCTATAAATAAATACTTGGACGATTGGCTGAGGGATTGGGAAAGCCAAAGGATCAGTGATAGAGGAAAAGAGGGTAGTGATCAACCTTAGAGAAAACACAAAATCTTGGTACCAATACTTCTTAGGTAAGACAACAAGGAAAAATAGGTCAATCAAACGAATGGAGGAAAACAGAAGGGGAATCTATAAGCCGAAAGGGGAAAATCTAAGATTTGGTCGGCGAAAAGGAGAAAGGCAAGGAAAAACTACAGACTTAGGTAGAAACTAAAAACCCACAAGACTATAACAAGTTTGTGTGATAACATTTGGCTCCACAGGGGATGGTATGTTCCCTGTGAGATGCAAATAACGTGCAATTTTAGTGCCTTAGATTTGGGTTATGGGGTCTCTTATTGAAAAACAAAAACTAAAAACAAACCAAAACAGGAGTGGTATTTATAGAGGAGGAACACTCGTTACGGCCTAAACAAAATATTTCTTCAAAAAATGTCCATTTACAGGGCCACCAAATAATTCACCACCCTCCAATTTCTGCAACATGTAAGTATTATTTGGAAACACCTCAGAGATTTTTGAGGGATCAATCCATAGGGATTCAAATTTACCATGCTTTCCCTTGTCCTATTTGGGTGCATCCCATTTGAGTATTAGATCTCCCAGCTGGAAATCCTCTTTTTTCACCTTTCTGTCAAAGGCTTGCTTGATTCTTTGTTGATGTTCATGTGCTTTGTCCAGTAGTTTCTCCCTAGTATATTTCACTTCTACTAGCTCTTGAATTATTCTAATCATATCATCAGGCTCCCCTTGGTGGTCTTGGAATAATCTTGCCACTTTCAAGGTGAGCTGAGAAGGAAAGATGGATTCAACTCCATACACAAGTTGAAAAGGAGAGACACCAAGAGATCTCTTTGTTGTCACTTTGTCAGCCCACGGAGAAAATTTGAGCTTTGAATCCCATGCTTTCTTATTGTCCTCTAGCAATATTTTGATAATTTTTATAGGGCTCTTTTTAGAGGACTCTTCCATCCCATTCCCTTAGGGGTAGTATGGAGACGATTGAATCAATGAAATTCCAAACTGTTCACAAAACTGGATCTCAAATCAGTGACGATTCTCTTCGGACAACCAAATCTTGCCATAATGTCTTCAAGGAAGCCAATGATTACCTTGTTTGAATCAATCCTTTTGGGTATGGATTCTATCCATTTGGTAAAGTAATTAGTGGGAGTCAATATCCACCTGTGTTGACCACTTGAAGAAGGATTAATTTCCCCAATAAAATCTAAGCACCACTGCTAAAATGGTCATGAAGCTACCACATGCTTCAATGGTAGAGACTTGAGCTACTGTTTTCCAAAGAATTTTTTACATTTATCACAAGCCCTAATTTTTGCACAGACAACAGTGAATAGGATAGGCCAAAAGTACCCATCCCTGATAATTTTATAGGCCATGGTTCTCCAGAAGTGATGTCCCCCACATAGGTTGTCATAAAAATCAAAAATAATCTTTTGGGCCTCTTGTGGGTCTAAACATCTCAGGAGTACTCCTAGAGGGTATTTCCAGTACAACACCTGGTCAATAAGGCAATATATAATTTCTTTTAGCTCTAAGTCTCTATCCTTTCTCTTCCCCATTCCATCAGGGGGCTTTAACTCTTGGAGAAAAAATATAATGTCTTTGTACCAAACACATTCTTCCAATGGAGGGTTGTCCTGGGAAATTTTATCTGAAAACTCATTTTGTTGATTTTCTGAGCAAGTGTTGATGAAGTTAACCCTCAAATATTTGCAATTAGGATCAGCCAATAGCTTGGCTAAACCCTGTCCTTTAACTATATTGGTGTGATTTATTTACAGATCAAATTCTAGGATTTTGGTAATCCACTTGCTCCTTTTTCCATCTATGTCAGGTTGGATAAGAATGTCCTTCACTGAAGCGGAAGGGAAATATGTAATGATCTTTGAATGTAGAACATAGGCTCTAAAATCTTTGAGAGATTTCAACAAGGCATATGCATGTTTCTCCATGATGTCATATCTGGTCTCAACATCCCTCAGTGCTCTACTAAAAAATGAAATAGGTTGCTCCAGCCCTTCAACATTCTTCTGCAATAAAACAGTTTCCACTGTGTCAAAAGAGGCAAAGGAAAAAATCAGAAAATCCTTGGAATAATCAGGACTGATTCGCACAGGTGCCTCAGTCAATGCCTTCTTTATTTGGTTGGAGGATTCTCTAGACTTAGCAATCCATTTTACATAATTCCCCTTCCTGAGCATAGTTGTGATATGCTTTACCAATTCAGCAAAATTTGAAACAAACTTTCTCAGAAAATTAATTTTTCTTAGGAAGGACTAGAATTCCCTTTTGGTTCTGGGAAGTGACAAGGTTTGAATAGCTTCCACCCTGCTTAAATCAATCCTGACCCCCTCAAATAATACTATGTGCCCCAACAATTTTTCCTCTTGCATGGAAAACAATGACTTTTTGGGATTAAAGAAGAGACTGAACCTTCTACATTTCAAGAATACCTTTCTCAGATGTTGACAATGTTCTTTATAAGACCTGGAGAAAACTGTAATGTCATCCAAATAGATGGCCACAAATTTATCCCTTTTTCCAATGAAGGCGATGTCCATGGCTTGTTGGAAGGTTGATCCTACATTCATCAGTCCAAAGGGAATTTCGGCATACATGAATGTTCCCTAAGGAGTGGTTAAGGTTGTCTTTTCTCTGTCTTCAGGAAGGACAGATATTTTATTATATCCATAAAATCCATCAATCATGGAAATATTGGATGCACCTGTCACCCTCTACAATATGTGTTCCATCTTTGGAAAAGGGTAATTGTCCTTCTTAGAGCTTCTGTTCAAGTTCCTAAAATCAACACAGAGTTTGATTTCTCCATTCTTCTTCCTTACTGGGACCAAGTTGGCTACCCATTTAGAATATCTCAAGGGGGCAATGATCTAGGCGTCCAATAGCTTTTTTACCTCCCTCTCCATAATAGGCAACAACATAGGATTTATTTGTCTTAATTTCTTCCTAAATGGTTCGTCCTCCACTTTCAATGTCATCTTATGATAAATGACATTGATGTCATATGTTCTGAGATCTTCATAGGTCCAAGCAAACACATATGCAAATTATTTTAATAGCTCAACATACTTGGCC
The DNA here is from genome assembly GCA_000966675.3 of Picea glauca. NCBI lineage: Eukaryota > Viridiplantae > Streptophyta > Pinopsida > Pinales > Pinaceae > Picea > Picea glauca. The sequence continues at coordinate 87,062 of JZKD02S1635724.1, read as the reverse complement.
CTTTTCTCCCTCGACAAGCTACTTGACAACTTGACAAACTTTGTATCCTCCTATGTACCAATATTTCACTTAGCTACATCAGCTTCCTCATTTGAATCTTTACCCTTTGCTACCACATCATTTATGTCAAACAATATTTCCAAAGGAATCGGTTCCTTTGGGATATGATTATTGGGAAGCTGGAAAATATGATGATTAGCAATTTTTTTCAGAAAAGCATCATCATGAGGATTTATTTTAGCATCAGGATCTTGATCAATGTGTTATTCATAAAACTGATCAGCAGTCTCCATGAATCTTTTGATTTCAAGATCATACTCAAACACTTTCTAATTCTTGACATTGTCAGGTATAGAGGGTCTATATTTCACTTCTACATCATACCCGATTTTGGGTGGCAGAGGGAATCTAAAATTACTCGTTGAAACAACCAGAGAATCGGCCATGGTATTATCTTCTCTTAGAACGAATGAAATGTTGAAAGCTAAGAAAAAACTGTCAACCATATCCCAAACTTCATTTCTATAACTTCTAATCCGAGGGTGTTTGGATTGATAAATATTTCTGATTTGATGGAAAATTAACTCATCATCCCCAAACATCGATATCTCTTCAATCCCCAAGTCTTTTGCATCTCTCAAACCCAAAACAAGAGATTCATTCTCTGCCACATTGTTGGTAGCTTCAAATTCTAACTTGTAGGACATAGATATAATTTCTTGAGCAGGTGAAACAAGGACCACCCCAGCACCAACACCTTCCCTAGAAGAAGCTCCATAAAAGAACATTTTCCAAACAAAGGTAACCAGAGGGGAGTCCTCACAAAGAGTAAGGGATGGATTTCGAATTTCAAGAGGGGGTTCATGGGCATCATTGAGCTGCAATAAGATAGATCCCATATCAGTATCAAGTGAAAAAATGGGATGATTGGTGGGGTCTTCTTCATCACTAATAATGTAGGCCAACTTAGCTTATCTGTACAGTCTTCTATGCTACCCCCCCAAACAAAGGAATGGTAACATATGTGAGGTCCATCTACAATGACCCCCCAAGTCTCTTTATCCAAGATCTTGACAAGAGCATGCCAAACTTGGGGGGAACATCATCTACCACAATATCCATCACTATACTTTTCATGGGCAGCTGAAACAAAGTCACAACCAAATCCTTGATGACCCCAATACACTGCACTTTCTTTGAATCAAAAGAGTACAATTCATGATAAGATTTTGTGATTTCTAATCCAAGTTTGTCCATGATAGTTTTGGGCATGATATTATGAGATTCCTCTAAGTCCATCAAACAATTATGCAACACATTATCATGTATGTTCAGAGATGTATAGAAGGGAGGGGATGAATCATCTCTCTCTTCTATCAAGGGACCTAATATAAATGTTGTCTTTTCATCTTGTAGGTTCATCGAAACTATGGAATGACAAGATGGCTTGGACTGCAACAACTTAGAGAGGGATTTTTTGAAATCTTCGTGCTTGACTAGCTCTGAAAGGGGCACATGGATCCTAATCTTTTGAATTTCATGCTCAAAGTTGAAATATGAGGAGGGCTTCAGAATTTATTTTACTTCTGGGACAGGACCTTTGGCTATGAGCGAGGGGTTCTAAGTTTTATTCTCCTTGTTTTTGTTTTCTACGTCTTTAGCAGGCTTATCTGCCTTGTAAGGCTGATTGGGGATGTCAAACTTCCCTTCTTAGACCTGAGGTTATATTTATTGGGACTATTATTGGTCTTCTCCCCTTTACTCGGCTCATTTATTTGGTTGTCCATGAGGGACTCCTCATATGCAGATTGGGTCAAATGGATAAATAGGGAGGTGTCCCCAAGACAATGGATTTCGGGATCAAGCTTTTCTTCCTCACCTTCTTCATTAACAACGAGAATATTTTGGAGAGGGGTTTGGTTTTTTGATCATCCCTATCTTTGTTTATGGGATCTCTTAGAATTATATGAGGGGTATTGTTTGGTCTTCTGAAGTTGCCTCTATTTTCAATATTTTGGGAACTCTTATAAATTTTCTTCCCTTCAAATTTCATCTTCTCCATCTCTGCAGAAAGATATTTTACCATCTTTGTCAATTCATATACTTGAGGATGGGATGCACAAGAACCATAGGTTGAAGCTTTAGATCTCCCCCTGCCTCTGTCTCTATTAGTTTTATTCCTAAGTCTGTCAGCTACTAACACATTGGAATATACTTCCAGGGCTACATCTTGCATATGAGCCAAGGAAGTAGCTCTTCTCTCTCTTAACAGGAGGTAGAAATCAGAGTCAAAATCACTAGCATAAGTAATTTTGGCAGAGGATTTTGTAGGCCTTATCTTAGCAGGTATCTTATTGTACATTTTGTTGAATCTTTTGGAGAAGTCAGAGACAGACACTCCCTCCTTTCTCTTTAGGGACCCAAACTCTGTGATTTAATACATAAAATCCTTTTTATCCCCCCACTGTCTCAAGAAAACATCATCTAAATCCTCAATCCTAGCAATGGATCTAGGGGTCAATCCCCTAAACCATTTCCTAGCCTCACCATCAAGTATTTGGACAAATACTCTCATCCACACATCCTCATTCTCAATATTTAGATTGTATGTATAACTGTAGAAAGGAACAAGGTGTTCTTCAGCAATTATGTCTTCTTCCCCTATGAATTTCGGCATGTATTTAAGGTAGTCTCCAGTAGGGAGAGCATTCATTGGTTGAGGTAAGATCAGAGGGGAATATCTTGCAGCCACTATGGCATCCATTTTTTTCCTAGGGGTATTAGCACCTGCCATAGGGATGATAGTTGGAGGAGAACCAGGAGGAGATGTGGGTTGAACATGGGAGACTGGAACTGAGCTTGTGGGAGGAAAGGGAAACAACGTAGGACCTGAGGAAAAATCCACAGGCCTTAAGGGAACAGAGGTTTCCCTTTCTGTAAAAGAAGCGAATTTAACAGGAGGAGGGGTAGTAAATCTCGGGGTGGGAAACTCTTCTAAGGTCCTAGGTTTGAACCATGACACAATTTCAGAGGAAACATGAGTGAAAAATATTTCTCCTTCTAATCCCAGACTAGGAGGACAGAAATCAATAGGAACACTCCCAAAATTTAAACTTCAAGAAACTCCAACAAAAGGTATAACAAGGGAATGCGAAGTAGAAATCAAAATTTCTATAGGAGGATAATGAAAATCATCAAAAATACCGAGTTCAACAGTAGGAGTACCTTCTATATGGGCCTTTCCCTTTCTGGTAATTTTCTCTAGGTCAGGTTTAGGTGTTTCTAAAGGAAGTTGTGGAGTAGACCTTGTGTGTCTACCTCTAGAAGCCACAATTGAAATGGTGGAGTCGCCTTAATGGAGTCGTCAGGTGCAAAATGCAATCTTGAATGGTTATTCTTTCTTATTCACCTTCAGAAACAAAATCTCTTTGTCATTCTATCCCAAGGAAAATCTTCAATTCATCCCTGGCAACGATTCTATAAATGTTATCACTATAAGTCACCTTTGGATTGCAGCAGAGGTAAGCCTAGTACCCATCAATTTTTATGTTACAATGAACAAATTTAAGGATGGTCAAATGCAGGCAAACTCAAGAAAATATCACTTTAACTCATAAAATTAGACTGGTATGCACAAGTAGATGAGGTATTGATCTAACTTCAGACAGTAAATTCAAGTAAAGGTGAGTAGGGGGAAGAACTTGAGGAGAAAATGTAGAGGAATTCTATGGACATCAGGTCTACCAAAAACCTAAGGAGGAAAATATTTATATACAAGATCCTCTTGGATCCAAAACTTCAGGAAACTGAATATGTTGTAACAATATTGGAATCAAACATACATCACAACATGATTAAAACAACTCGACTAGATCATCCATGCTCGAGACTTCAGTATCAGAGGCAAAAGAGGTGGAGAAGAAATTTGATTGTCATTAAACAAGAAGTCTCAAAATGCAATACATAACCATAGAACCAAAGGCTTTACTAAAACTTTACATGCAGAAGCTTAACTCAACCATCGACCTTAACAAAATATCAAAACTAACTATTTATACTTAGAACAACTTGCTAACACCAAGAGCACGCTCTGTTCATTGTGTTCAAGGCTCGACGTCTTCATCTTCTCTTGTCATGCTACACTTTCATTCTTCTGTAAGACACAACATCAGATCAGTATGTGATTTGTAGGAAAATCCATTAATAGAAGAACTTTGGGCTGACAGTCTGCCTCTACAACCAGGTCTTCCATGCTTTCCATTTATGTGGTGAAACAATGTTTCAAACACCTTCCCCATTTCCATTAACTACTTTCACCAACATCAGGAAGAGGCCTGACACCCATGAATGTCCCAAATGATGCCCATGACTTCTTCCAATCAATCCCGACACCTTAAGGCCAGGAAGATCTTCTTCTGTGAACAATACAGACGCTTTTGTCTTTGGAAAAACTCCTCTCCATCGCTCCCTATGACCTCGAGCCATGACCCAAGGCTCCTATGTGAAATTTCATGATTTCGCATTGTTGGCCCTTGACCAAGTCTTGGGAATCCTTGGTCATGATTGACCTATTTTGGGACTTCAATAGGATGTCGAAAGTGGAACACAAGTCGAAGCCGAGATCGAGGGATGTTGGCCCCTTGTTTAGGACTTTTGGGGTTTTAGGCTATGTAACGAGTATGGGGATGTCGGCCCATGGGTTTACCCATGTTTAGGCCCTTTTTGTAATGTATAAATATAATTCTAGGCGATGTAAGAAGAGGAGAGGTTTTTGGTACCTAGCCAAGTGCTAAGTGCAAGTTGTAAATGTTTTGTGCATGTTGTGTTGAGAACTTGCAGAGCTAAGTGCAAGTGACTGTAAGAGATGGTGTAAAGTCTTTGTGTTGTAATCTATCTCTAGGAAGGAGGATCTAGCGAAGTGCACGTAAATCTCTTGTCCTATGTGGAGTAGGATATTGTGGCTTTGTGCATGTAGAATATTGACAAAAGATAATAAAAGAAAAGAAGAGTTGGTGAGCATAGCCCCAGGCTGGGGGTGAACCACGTATATCCTGTGTTGCTATGATTTTTGTGATGTATTGATGTGTTTATGTATTTACTTGCTTAGTTCTTTGATGTAGATTAATGATAGATAGATCTGTGATGATTTGTGCTTAATAATGTGGATGAATGCTAGATCTAACCTATGTGAATGTGCTTAGTGCTTGAATATAATAGATCTGGGTGAATAATACAATGACCTGTTGTCAAGGTTTACCTGCACTATAATTTAAGGCTGAATAATACCGATCTATATATGCTAAGTGTTTTGTTAAGGTGTTACAATCATAGATCTGTGTCCCAGTTAAGGTTGTAGACACTGGAGTCCTACAACCACCTCTTCCTCTACCTTAGGTGAGACTGCATTTGCTTCACAGGTGTTGTCGAAAGGGCCAGTAGTTAGGGTTTTGTTGGTGCGTTGTTGAAGCGTTGAACCTTGGGTCTGCCCCTATGCCAACAGATGGTTCCATTGCCAGGACTGAAACTGTGATTGCTGGGAACTATAGAAAAGAGAAAGCTTTGTGCATAGATCTATTTCGCTAGTGCGCAGTATTCTACTTGACTTGTGAAGCTCTATGCTAAGAAGAGAAGACAGATATGAAGAAAAGAGGTAAGATCTTAAAGCTTTGTGCTCTGATAAAGATAAGAACAATGAAAAGTTTTGATTGAAAAGGTAAGATAAGTGGAATTTGTTTTTTCAAAAGTATGGATCTAGGTATGTTTTATAAATTTTGTCCTAGCTTGAAAACTAGGGCACAACTAGAAGAAAGAAGATTTGATATGAGTAGATATGATAAGAATAGTAAAAGATATTTTATTCCTATGCATAGAAAGAATGTTTGGACTAACAAATGGATGCAGGACCTTATAAATATTTTTTTGCAGGTTAGCTACTATGATCCTAGTGCATAGTATAGGAAAGGTTGGGGATCATTTAAAAGAAAGAGAGGATTAACCCTTTGTTATAGTTGCATAAGGCCAGACCATCTTGCTAAGGATTGCCCTGATAAAATATCTAGTTGTCTTTGTTGTAAAGATATGGACCATGAAGTTTTTGATTGCCCTAGAATTATTTCTAAGGTTGAAAGAATAAATATGAGACAAGAAAACTTTGAGAAAGGTCAAGAAACTGAGACCATGAAAAAACCACAGAAAGAATCAAAGAATGTATTGCTACAAATGAAAGAAACCCTGAATGATCACAGAAATATCAACTTATCAGAGACCTTAAAAAAAAAAGAGTGCATAGAAACAAGAATAGGAGACTTCGACATTGACTGTGTTCTGGGGAAGAAACACAAGTAAATATCATGACAGAAAGAACTTGGGAAATTTTAGGAAATCCTACTATGATTCCTTCATTAGGAGGAATAGGATTATTTAGAGGAAAGTTGATAACCCTATGTGGAAGACTCACCCATATATCTATGAGTGCTCATGGAACTTCGACAGAGGAATATTTTGAGGTTGTTAAATTTATTGAGAGCAACAACCAATTTGATATGTTACTAGGAAAAACCTGGATTAAGAAGGATCAAACTAGAAGAAAAGAAGAGGAATCCCTAGAACAGAAGAAGCAAGAACTAAAATATTTCATGACTAGGAGGATAGTGCACTTGATTGAAGAACATGAGAATAGATCGAATCTATTTAGAACCAGAAACTTGGATGTCGAAGGTGAAAGAACACAAGAAGACTCACAGAAGAGTGGAGCACCTACCCCAGACAGAGAAGAAGTATTTACCTTGAACCCTATGAAAGAATATCAACAACGCAAAGTTACTATGACAAAAGGAGATAAGAATTAAAATGGAAAGAGGAATACCAAAATGAATATTACAGGGAAGAAGGATAGAAAGCTCAGTAAGAAGAAAGCAAAGATAGAGAAGTTGTAGAAGGTTCTAGAGGGGACTTCGTAGAAGGAAGGCTTGCAAACTTGGAACTTCGTCGGGATATCAGAACAACGCAACATGGCACTTCGCCATGGTGAAGCAATATAAGTGTTGGAGGAATTATGACTATTAGACCAATGCCCCCAAATGGTTAGAACAATAGTTATGGCCATAAATCTCATCTTCAGACTGTTTGGATGCGCCACAACAGAAAAAACCGCATTGATGAAGGCCTCTCGTCCGTTGGAGAGATATGTTACATCGCGTCTACTTATTCCATCAACTGTTACACCAAGAATACTTTTGAAAATTTCATCCATGCCAATGAGAGAGCTCATTGCTACCGCGTTGTCTTTAATAATATCGACACCTGTTCTATTGCATTGAAGCATTCATTCATCAATCTGAGTTATATGATATTGAGCGTGTATGTTGGATGAACTCAGCGCAGCTAAAAAGTGTGTAGAATAAGTTCTAATCAATCTAATGGCCAATAAACTAATGTCCGCAGGTATTCAAGAATTGTCGATGAGAGGAGTGAAAGCCTCCCCATCGACTTCTCATGGATTTGGACCATCCCGAGCTGCATCCAAGAAAATAACCAACCATCAAGATGACTTGGAAAACATGAAGTTAATCCCGAATATCCTACCCAACAACATCCCGCCTTTGGTTGACGTGGTGAGTCGTGACAGTGTCCCAATGGATTTCAATTATACCTTGGTTATTGTGTACCTCCCGAAGGGGATACGTGTAGTTAGAACGCAGTAGGATAAGATCGCGACATTAAAATTCAGTGACTTCAACCTAGGGGAACGAAAGAACCACAGTATGCTCTCCCCTCGTAGATACTTGACTAGGACAAAGGGTAAGAACTCGAAAATAATCCCCCAACCATGGACTACGAACCTCGCACAGTCCACCATCTTGAATGTGATGAATATTCCACATTTCAGAAGGCACCAGGAGGCTAACGCATGTGTTAAGCTCCTTCTATCATGTTACCATGGCATCTATATATGGATAGATAGATGCATCATAGTCGATCCAATGTTGATCCATAGGATCACCAAATTAAGCATGTAGGGACCCAACCCACAGGACTTCTACCCAGGTAAGGCTGCAGATCACACATTGGCACAGAGGATTAAAGACACATATGGAGATGTATAAAAGGGGACGTGAGGCTACAAGGTATCTTCTATACAGAATGGAGCAGTGCGCCTGGCCTGCCAACTGATTGCAGGAAATATGGTGAGAAATAAAAGACCTACACAGGTCACAAGGTTCATTGTTGACCTCACCAAAAAATGTGTAGAAGGACTCCAAATGAACTGGGTGAAGTACGTAGTCAACCAACTAGAATTGGATTGTCGCGAAGCTTAGTATCAAGGCTATGAGTTCCATTTTTGTTGTTTATTGATCCTCATAGAATTTACTACTTGGGAGATGCCAAAAGGTGCGACCTTCCTAGATATTGATCCATTCGATCCACTCACTGCAAAGTTCACAATGTTCTGGTACTCAAGCAACATGTAAAAGAAATGGTAGTCGAACACGATATTCCACACATATTATCTCCAGCTAAAGAGGGATATTAGGGTTTCCCCTCACATGAAGCTGGAAACCCTACATCAGTTTAGACCTCTCATGAAGTTCCGCGCAGATCGACACATTATTTATATCACCGCGTGTGAAGATGAGAATAAAGAAGAGCTTCACTCATACTATAACCTCACAGAGGATGACCTCGAAGAGATAACTAGGGATTGGTCCGTAGAGCTCCTTATCCCTGCTGACCCTGCAGAAATGTCTGATCCCGAACTAATTGGCATCTCGGAGGCCACTCAAGAAGAACACGACACACCTGGAACCAACAAAAGGAAGAAGACCGAAGAGGTACAAAACCTAGGCAGTTCATTAAATGAAACTGCTTAAGAGTCACCTGGACAAGAAGGTAACACTGCCTAAAGATCCTATTGATGAGATTGATCCCTCCAAGAAGAGGAAGTTTCCCCCCACGAAACCTACCTCGCAGAAGAAATCCAAAGCCGCGAAGACTAAGCTATAGACTATACTCACACTCGATGACTTTGACTTCATCATTGTAGCCATATCAGATGCCTTGTAGGATATTATGCAGAACACCAAAGCCAACCAAGCAACCATGTATGAAAAAATTGAGACAAAACTAAGAGGGGTACAATAGGCCCTTCAATCTAGTCGTTCAATATCCACTGTGCCCCTGCCATCAGAAGAACCAGAGTTGGGAGATGAACCCACCCAACTCCACAGAATAGTTGATACAACCGAAGCTCACCTTTGTCGAGCACAATAAGAGAAATAATAGGCCATAGTGGCCCTGAAGAAAGCACAATAGGAAGTGGTAGAACAACACTGAGTTACACAACAGGAGAAAGATGACCTCCACACCAAGTTCGAAGAGGAGATATTCTAGGTCAAGCAAGAGAAAGAGAAATTTCTCGCAGAGTAACTCAGAGTCAAAGAAGCATTCAGCAGAGCACTTTGCTATGTGATTGGCTTAGAGAAAAATACATAGGAACCAGTGGAGCATCAAGTAGCACAACTTGCGGAAGCTATCCAACAACTTCAACAAAAAATCGAAGATCTAGAGCTACAAATAGTGCCAAGTACCCTGCAGGACATGTGATACCAAAGAGAAGACACTACCCGAAGCGTAGTTGAGAGGATCAAAGAATTCACTCTAGAATGTAAAAAATTTAGTAGTATAAGTGCACAAACCTACGAGTGACTTACTGAAGACCCTAAAATAAAGGCACTGGAGTCACAACTCCAAGAGGCAAAGCAACAAGAAGCAATAGTACAGGCACAGTTGAAGCCCATGTCCACAGTTGAGAGGATGAAACGATACCAAGAACAATGCACTTCTCAATAGCAGGTCCACACCATATAAAGAAAATTCATGGAGGTAACTCAGAGGCTCCAACCAGTCTAGGAAGAAGCATGCTAGCTGTTTGAGGAGATTGAAGGCCGAGGAGAAAATCTGGAAAAAGTAGTCACTGCAATCGAACAATGTTTAGAGGGACCTGTCAATGAAGCAATTATCCAAAAGTTTGTCGAGTAGGATGCCTTGGCACATCAACAGATTGAAGCAGCTTGATCCAAGCTCGAGGATTTTGAAGCAGAGATACCTAGATCAGAGTGACTTAGGACAAGTCATAGGTGAGTGTTGGAGGCTTGTTGGCCCTTGACCAAGTCTTGAGAATCCTTGGTCACGATTGACCTATTTTGGGACTTCGACATGCTATCGAAAGAGGAGCATAAGTCAAAGCAAAGATCGCGAGATCTCGACCTCTTGTTTAGGTATTTTTGGGTTTTGGGATATGTAACCGGTATGGAGATGTTGGCCCATGATTTTACCCATGTTTAGGCCCTTTTTTTAATGTATAAATAGAATTCTAGTCGATGTAAGAAGAGGAGAGGTTTTTGGTACCTAGCCAAGTGCTAAGTGAAAATTGTAAATTCTTTGTGCATGTTGTGTTGAGAACTTGCAGAGATAAGTGCAAGTGATTGTAAAAGATAGTGTAAAGGATTTGTATTGTACTCTAGCTCGGGGAAGGAGAATCTAGTGAAGTGTGCACAAATCTCCTATGCTATGTAGAGTAGGATCTTGTGGCTTTGTGCATGTAGAATATTGATAGAATACAATAAAAGAGAAGAAGAGTTGGTGGACGTAGCCCTAGGCTGGGGGTGAACCACATATATCTTGTGTTGCTATGCTTTGTGTGATGTATTGATGTGTTTATGTATTTACTTGCTTAGTGATTTCATGTATATGAATTATAGATATATTTGTGATGCCTTGTGGTTAATAATGTGGATGAATGCTAGATCTAACCTATGTGAATGTTCTTAGTGCTTGAATATACTAGATCTAGGTGAATACTGCGCTGACCTGTTGTTAGGGTTTACCTATGTTGTAAGTTAAGGGTGAATACTAACAGTCTATAGATGCTAAGTGTTATGTTAAGATGTTACAATCACAGATCTGTGTCCTAGCTAAGGTTACAGACACTAGAATCTTGCAACCACCCCTGCCTCTACCTCGAGTGAGACTTTATCTGCTTCGCAGGTGTTGTCGAAAGGGCCGCTAGTTAGGGTTTTTTTGGTGCATTGTTAAAGCATTGAACCCTGGGTATGCCCCTAATCCAACACGCATTTCGGGAGTATTCACTCCACTTGATTCCAAATATCTTGATGCTCGACCCTATGAAATGACCTATCGAGATCGACGGTCGGGCTTGCTTTGAAATTGATGGCCAGGATCATCTCCTTGAAAAACCTCAATCGCGAGCTGATTATTCAGGTTCTTACCCTTGTTTATGGCCCCTCTTTCCACATGACCATGGGCTATGACCTTGGGCCCAACTTCCTAGTGTTTCAAGACTTCATGTTTTGCGAGTTCACGTTGCACAAAACTTATGCATTGCTCCCAATGAAACTCTGATTCACAAAACCACGAATTCACTTATCTGATGCCACGTGCACCACTAGCTTGGATGGCCTAGATATTCTTCACACTTCACAACTCAAGGGTTTCTCACCCTAGCATTGTGCTCCATGCTAGATCTCTGAGTCACAAAATCATGACTTCGCGGATCAGGTGCCACTCGTCCCTTTGAATCGAAAGGCTCCTGCTGACTTCGGATTTCAAGATTTTGGGTCTTTCATGAACGACTTCAGGAATGCTTCAAATTCTCGATTCCCACGACTATTCTTCACCGGTGAGCACTGAACTTGCTCACTCGCTTGATTCGAGTCCATATCATACCGCTCTAAGTGTTGTGATTGTGCTTATGGTTGTGGCTTCTGTAAACAAATACTTGGATGACTGGTTGAGGGCTCAGGAAATCCAAAGGATTGGTGATAGAGGAAAAGAGGGCATTGATTAAACTTAGAGAAAACACAAAATCTTGGGACCGATACTTCTCAGGTAAGACAACAAGGAAAAACAATTTGATGGAACGAATGGAGGAAAACAGAAGGGGAATCTACAAGTCGAAAGAGGAAAACCTAAGATTTGGTCGGCGAAAAGGAGAAAGTTAGGGAAAATTTACATACTTAGGTGGAAAATACAAACCCACAAGACTCTGACAAGTTTGTTTGATAAGAGTTGCATCAGGAACAAATCAGCAGGTGAGGCACAGTGGAGAAGATCAGTTATGATCCGTTAGATTTATGTGCAGGTGAGTGTGAGTCATAGATATCATGACAATTCGAAGGTTTGACACTATGGGAGGAGCAAGTCCTAAATTTTCCAAGAAGAAAATCTCCCAAAGTCTCGAACTCTGAAGAAAATCACGACCATCCATTTTCTAGGATGCATGTCTACAGAGTATCAAGTATTTGACATTCGGGAGTTTTAAGTACTTATGTCACTTGGAGAAGTTTTCTATGAATTCTTGAAGTCTGGAGTCAATCTAGACCATTCCTGATTAGGGGACACATGTCCATAGATTAATGATTGTTTGGAATTCTGGCATTCAGAGGAATTGTTGGATGGAGTTGAAAAATCCTTCAAAGCCCGAAGCCCTGAAGTGTCTGATTCTTGAAACTCTGGAGAAGAGTGGTTATGAATTTCATTGGTTCGATATATTTGTAATGTTATGTGGTGAAGTCCCTTGAATCCCTAATTCTGAAATCTCCAGAGAGCGACAGACCAGGAGTCCACCAGTTCGACATTTGGGATTTTTGAGGTGTATGGTAGAAGAAAGCTTCGAAGCCTGAAGTAGCCAAAGTCACAAAGTGCCAGAGTTACATGACATGTTGATGTCACCAAGTGTGATGTGGAAACACCTCATGTGTGGTACATGTCATCCTATTTCATGATATTGACAGACCTTTTTTGCCAATTATGAATTGACACGTGTCACCCATAGAATGGGCCATGTGTCATCTCTGTAATTTTTCCACGTATTACCCCTAGTGCATATTTGTTGATGTGACTCTAGAAGTTCAAAGATTAATCACCCAAGGATAAGGGAGTATGATGTTGTCAGAACATCTGAAGTTCGAAGCTCCAGAGCAGTGGAGTAACAATGCTCCAAAGAGCCACTATGGGAGTTCACCAGTTTTACGTTGAGAGGGAATGTTATGTGGCATAAGAGGAACCTCTGAAGCCCAAAGTTTTGGGGCCCTGAAGCTCCGAAGAAGGTTCTATTCGGGAGATTATCCAATTTGACATTCGAGAAATATGATGTGTGATGAAGGTGAAACACCCAAAGCCTGAAGACCTAGAGCCCCGATGTCCTGAAGCCTTAGATAAACACCTCTCGCTAAGTGCAAGGTCATGGCCCTTGGTCATATGAGACTTCGGTCAAAATAAAAGGGGGGTAGTGGCCGAATTTTTGTTTTCAAAGACACAAAAATGCTAAGGAAGGGATAATCCCACGGTTTTGAGATGTGGTCACCTAGGAAAGGGGTTCGAAGGAAGTGCCTGTGTAGAATTGAATCATGTATTGGCCTAAGGATAAAAAGGAAGTGATATATGATGCAGAATGATATATGTATATATATATATATTATTCATGAATTGAAAGGACCTATAGTATTGTTTGGAAAATTTTCTTCGTCATATGCTTAACTCTGACAAAATGGTCACTTGCACATTTTGCAAAGTTAAGGGATTTAAACATATCAACTCATAATGTGTATTCAAGAATTGGAAGAAGGTGAGGGAGACTCCAGCCATGATAAATAGGTCGAAGGTCAGAATATCAGAGTTGGTAATTCAAAGACAAAATCCAACGGACACAAGGGATGAGGAGAGAAAGAAACATTGATAGAAACTGTGAGAAGACTTAAAATATAAGTGTAGAGATAGAAGGAAGACAATGAGAGGTTGTTGAGAGACCAAAGTCAGATAAATGCCCGAGTTTTGCAGAGATTAAATCAGTTGTATAGACAAACAAAGAATCGATCAAAGCAAGAGGAAGAAGGCGTGTATCATGAAAGGAGAGATAGCCATAGGAAGGCTAGTTATTCAAGAAGTGCTAGCATAACTCATAGGCACCACTCACCTCCTTACACAGTAAGAATGTCTTATGCATTTGAAGACACCATAAGTATTCCATAGGTGTCTCTCATTAGGAAACAAAGAAGAAGGCATGAATTGGATAGTTTGCAAGGAGAGAAGAGGAATATTAGGCCAACATCTTTTGATGGTGAAAGTGAAAGGGAAGATGATTTTGAAGCATGGTTGCTTGGACTTAGGAGATATTTCCAATTACATAACTATTCATCAAACTTAGAAGTTGAAATTACCACCTACCATTTACATGGGAAAGCTGCTATGTGGTGGGATCAACTGAAGAAAGTTGAATATATTAATGAAAAGAGGATCACTTGGAAGAAGTTCAAAAAGTACTTCTGGAAGGAGTACCTCTTAGATCATTTATATGACAAGAAAATGTAGGAGTTCTTTGAACTCAGTTTGGGAAGCATGACTATGGTAGAATATGAGAATATGTTCCTAGGGTTTTTAAAGTATGTGGGGTTCATAAATTATGAGAAGGTGAAAATACAAAGGTTTTTTAGTGGGATACCATCCTTTTATAAAAACAAATTCAATATTATGAGCCCAAGACCTTGACTGAGATCATCATGAAGGATAAATAACTGCATGAACAAGACCAAGGAAGAGAATCCATTCAAAAGTTTTGGAAGGATAAGAAGAAGGAGAAGTATGATCAGAGGAAGAAGGGATTCAAACCTGTTTTCAATAGAAATGATACTAATAAAAATCATCAAGATTAGTATCCCAAGGATGAATCCATGAAACAAGACTCCTTGGGAAAAAGGGGAAGACCACCAATCAAATGTTAGGGATGCAAAGAATATCACCTGTACAAGGATTTCCCACATAGAAAGGACAAAGTCAAGACTTTGCACAACATCCAAGAGGCTACAACAGTCGAGGAAATGGGAAGAATTTATGCAGACTTAGATGATTGACAAGAAGAAAACCAATCCAACATGATTGAGGTGGAAGGTAAGATCATAGATCAACATTTTTATATTTTAATTGACTTAGTAGAAATTCATTATTACATTGATCCTAAAATAGTGGATAGATTAAATTTGGAGAAAAGTAAGCTTGGGAAATCAAGTTTGGTTTAGCTAGACACTGGAACCAAAAGGAGAATCCATGATATGGTTATAGGTTGTTCCATAACTCTGAATGGTGTGAATGCTAGTGCTGGTCTAAATATCACACCATTGGGGTCGTATGATATTCTAATTGGAATGGGTTGGTTGGACAAGCATCATGATGTCCTAGATTTTCATATAAAGACATTTACATGTCTTGATGGAGATGGAAAACAAAGAACTGTGAAAGGAGTTCCAAGACCCATCTCTATAAGAGATATTTCATCTTTATAGTTGAAGAGATGTTTCAAAAAAGGATGTTAATTGTATGTAGCCCATGTGGAGGAGATAGAAAAGACAAAGGGGCCAAGCCTTGAATATTTCTCGATACTACAAGAATTTGAGGATGTATTCTAAGAAATACCAGGGTTTCCACAAAAAATGAAGATAGATATCTCTATTGGTTTAGTGCTAGGAGTTGCCCTAGACTCAAAAACACCGTACCGAATGAGTACACTAGAGTTAAAAGAATTACAAATGAAATTGGAGGAATTTTTTAAGAAAGGGTACATACGCCCAAATGTGTCACCTTGGGGAGCACCAGAATGATTTTTCAAAAAGAAAGATGGGAACTTGAGGCTGTGTATTGACTTTCAACAACTGAATAAGTCCACTATAAAGAACAAGTACCATCTACCTAGAATTGATGACCTCTTTGATCAACTAAGAGGATCAAATATATTTTCAAAGATAGACTTGAGATCAGGATACCATCAAGTAAGAATCAAGGAAGATGACATCCATAAGACAACCTTTAGAACCATGTATGGGCATTATGAATTTGTAGTGGTGCCATTTGGACTGACCAATGCACCAGTTGTATTTATGTTCTTAATGAATGGCATATTGAGGAATTATTTGGATAATTTTGTCATAGTATTCATGGATGACATAGTTGTCTTCTCCAAGTTTGAAGAGGAACATGAACATAACCTAAGACTGGTTGCAAGTGTTGAGAGAACGTCAGTTGTATGCCAAGCTGGGTAAGTTTTATTTTTACCAAGAACGGATCCATTACTTGGTAAAAAATATTTTAGAGCAAGGCATAACAGTGGATCCATAGAATATTGAAGCCATTAGAGGATGGCCCACACCCAAGAATGTTTCATAAGTAATATGTTTTATGGGTCTATCTAGTTACTACATAAGATTCATAGTAGGGTTCTTTAAGATTGCTCATCACATCACTTCTTTGCAAAAGAAGGGAATTAAATTTGAATGGACATATGAATGTGAAGATAACTTTAATTTGTTGAAGGAATTACTTACTAGTGCACCTATGTTAAATATTGTTGACCCAAATGAAAGTTTTGGGTTATGCACAAATGCATGTAAGGAAGGGCTTGGTGGATTCCTCACTCAAAATGGACATGACATTGGTTATGAGTCTAGAAATATTAAGGGACGTGAGAGGAACTAGGCCACACATGAGTGGGAGCTTGTTTCCATTATTCACGCATTGAATATGTGGAGGCATTATCTCATGGGAAAGAGATTTGAATTGAGAACAAAACATAGTGGTCTAAAGTATATTTTTCACAACCAACTTTGAATGCCAGGAAAACAAGATGGCTGGAATTTTTAAGTGAATACGACTTTGATATAAATCATATCAAAGGAAAAAAATAAAAAAAATCCGATGCACTTAGTAGAAGAGTACATCTCATGCATGCTACAATTGTTAGTATGCATCAATTAGAGTTGAAGAACATAATTTTAGATGTTGTAGTTACATATCATCATTACCTATAGGTAAAGGAAAGCTTACATCAAAGAGAAGTACAACATAAAATTAAAGAGTATGAGATGAAGGAGGATGGATTACTTATGCATAAAAATAGAATTTATGTTCCTGGTTCTGAAGAACTTAGGAATTTGGTACTAAAATAAATGCATAATGTTCCATATGATGGATATCCCAGTTACCAGAAAACAATTACATAAGTAAGAAGCCAATTATTTTGGCCGAGAATGAAAAAGGATGTTTCTGATTACATATCCAAATGCATGGAATGTCCGAAAGTGAAGGTTGAGCATAGACACCCAACGGGTTTGCTACAACCACTACCAATTCCAGAGAAGAAATGGGAAGTGATAACCATTGACTTTATAACTAAATTTCCCAAGACAACAAGACAACATGATTCAATCATGGTAGTGGTTGAAAAATTGACAAAGGATGATCATTTTGTTCTTGTAAAAACAACACATACAACTACTAATATTGCAAAAATTTACATGAGGGAGATTGCTAGGTTGAATGGGTTACCTAGGACAATTGTATCGCACAGAGACACAAAGTTTATTTCAAATTTTTGGAAGGGATTATTTAAAGGATTTGGTACAAATCTGAACTTTAGCACATCTTACCATCCACAGTCATATGGGCAGACAGAGAGAGTCAACCGATTAATTGAAGACATGTTGAGAATGTATGTGATGGATAAGACATATAAGTGGGAAGATCATTTTCACTTATTTGAGTTTCCCTGTAATAATGGGTATCAAGATTCATTGAAAATGATCCCATTTGAAGCTTTGTACGGTAATAAATACAATACTCTAGTGAGATGGGACAACCTAGAATATAGAGTGGTACTTGGGCCATAATTTCTCAAGGAAATGGAAGACTAGATGGTTAAGAATAAGCATAATTTAAAGGCAACCCATGATAGCCAGAAATTTTATGCAGATAAGAATAGGACAAAAAGATAATTTAAAGTGGGGGAGTATGTGCTTTTGAAAGTGAATCCAAAGAAGATCTCTTTGAATTTGGGTAGTTGTACAGAGATGACAACTATATTATGTGGTCCATTTGAGATATTGGAAAAAATAGGGCCAATTGCATACATGTTTGCATTGCTTACTTCCATGAATGTGCATAATGTATTTCATGTCTCTTTGCTAAATAAATATGTACATGATCTTAACCATGCTATTGATTGGCATATGATTTAGGTAGA
>JZKD02S1635724.1:0-23115 GCA_000966675.3 Picea glauca | reverse complement strand
AGGGGCTCTTTAGGGCACAATTAGGTCTTTGACCAGCCTCCCCACGCAGATTGAGCTTGGATTTGATGTCAAATCGACTTGGGAGCCGATCCATTAGTGGTTGGGAGGTCGACCAGTTTCATAAATGCGCCGTTTGGCAGGCGCGCGAGTTTTTCATCCCACAGCCGCGCATATGCGTTCCAAGTACGAAGATGTTGCGCGCGCGCACGTGCCCAGTGGGTGCATAGCGCTTTGTAATTTTTTGGCCATTTTGCATAGTTTTGACCCTTTTGCTGTGCTGTGGAGTTAATCCTTGTGCCATGAACGACTGTTTTTTAGTGCTGACAATGCGGAGTTCTTGTCGCCCTGTGCGGATGAAATTTCAGTGATAACACATGGTTAAGGGAAAAATCATATCAAAATATGAAGCATGTCTAGTAATGATAAGCCACGAATATATTTCATCCTTAAACAATTCACGAACCTATCTTATGTCATGAACCATGATCCAACATCAAATTCACCACCCGAAAGTCCAATCACCTATCCTAAAATGATACTTTGACACCCAACGTCTTGTCCTCATCATTACAGTAATGGGTAGAAATGAAATAGCTTATCTAGGTGGCGAAGCCATCTAGATAAGCCTCACCTGGTCATAAATTTTCCTTGCGGCATCCTTACTTAAACTTATCATTCACATTATCAACACCATCACCATATTCCCCTTGTCGTGAGCTTTCTCCAGTCCCAAGACTACTCCTCTCCGGTACAAAACCCTTACCCTCATCAATTGACTAAACCCTTGTGCTACAGCCTGATCCTTTTCTCACAACTTATAACGATGGTCGTTAGTAGACACGAATCGATCTTCCAAATTTATAGGGAAACCGAGGAGTTCCAATTATGTCAAGAAAAATATGCTAGATCGGGATGGATGCCATTTCTGGAAAAATTCACAGGCTGGAATGAGAATATATCTCACGAATTTATCCAGGGTTATGATGGAGAGATTGCACATATAGGAAATCTACAATTGACAATCAATGAAGAAACCTTAATGGAGGTCACGATATTACCTAACCGAGGAGACAAATACTTCAAAGGAGTAGGAATCAACAAGGAAATGTGCCAACAATTCTTGAAAGATGATCATCAGCACCCTGACTAGAAAAAGGGGATCCCTAGGAACTATATCAAGGAGGAGTATCATCCAATGATTACTAGCCTTCAATGCTTCGTCACTTGTGAGGGCAGGTATGTTGTGACCTTCATATATCATCTTAGGATTCTATTACATTTTGAAGGAGGCCCTGAAATCGATTTCCCATATTTTTTATGGATGAGTTTGAACAAAATGGTAAGACGTGTTAAATCCATATCCAAAACTGAGAAGACTAGCATTTACCATCAAGGTCTCATTAAAATGCTAGTTTTACATGAACTTAGAAAATAGAGGATTAGTTGGAAATATCTTATCACTCAACACCTTCCCACAGAAAACAAACCTAAGGAGGAAACCCAGTATGCTCCAAAGAAAAATAAGGAACCTCAAAAGCAAAAGTGCAAGAAGGATAAGACAACTCCACCATCATCTAGGGCAGTGAGCCAACATGAAAAAGCAGGGCCCTCTTCCACAGTCAATAAAACTTTTAAAAGCTCCAAATCGAAAGGTAAAAACAAATTAGTAGAGGAAACTTCAACAGTGGCAGTTGAGAAAAAGGACCATTAGATAAAAATGATGAAGAAAGGGAAGCATAGCTTAGAAACTAAAAGTAAACAGTCTATGGCACAATCCCCTGTCACCATTCCACAGCTAGAAAAGAAGAAAAGGAAGCCTATGAGCATCCCTGATCCGGTACCTCTTTGTAAAAGAACCACGAGGAGCATGGAAAAGAAGTGAAAAACAATTGTTAGTCCTCATACACAGGAAGATCCAATCGATCTTACCTCCCCTTCTGAAGATTTATCAGTCCAAGATGACATCCCTAGTTTGACCGAGGAACAAGCCACTATTACTTTTTGTGGGATGAGGGAGGAAGTCGAGGAAAGGGAATGCATCCAGCCAGTAATGATGGAGTCAACAAAGACCTTGAAAAAATAACAAATGAAGAAGAATATTGGGGCACTGCAAAAAAAAAATCAGGCACTCAAACAAGAAGTGAAGGAATACCAACTATTGGATAGGTATATCAAAAAGGAAAATGATCAATTGAAAGAAACCAACCAACAACTTCCAGACGACCATGAAGAGACTTCTAACAAGATCAAGAAGGTACTATGACTCCTACAATACGTTAGGGTCATAAAAAGGGAGCTGAAAGAAGAATCCTCAGCCATCAACATCATTGATCCACCAAAGTAAAGAAAACAGTCTCAAGTTTTGAAAAATATTTGGGTTTGTTTTCAATTGCATGAGGACATGCAATGGTTTTGGCATGGGGGAATGTTGAGACCCAAAATTGACATCCCCATTACCCTATTATACTCTTCATCTATACCTTTTTGGCTTACCTAAAGCTTGGGTGAATGACAAGAACGCTACCATTAGCTAGTGATAAGGTCATAAGGTAAAGTATGGTTAATTCATGCATCTTGTGGTTTATTGAGATAAGGAATTAAATATTTCATGTACTAATGCTTCAATTTTCCATGTATAATCTTTGACCTCTAGATAAATCCATCCTTCCTGTACCAACTCAACTATCCAGTACTTGTGCACCAAGACTGCCACTATTTGAATCCGGCACCAAACGCATCCGGTACTAAATCTCATCTATTGCAATCCCGTACCAATGGCCGTGGACTATTGTGATCCGGTACCACCAGTTGCGCACTGTTGTGATCTGGTACCATCTACCTGTCATGATCTGGTACTAATATAGAGAGCCGAATGTACCAAGTTTAGTCCAGATCACACCCAAGACAATTGTTGGATGTTTATTTCCTTTAGCAAGATTATGTTAGAATAGTTTGTTGATTTCCTCATCCTCATGCACTTCGTGTCATGAGGATGAAGCTAAAAGATGTAACCAAATAATTAAATTTAAACATTTGACTGATTTGCAAATCACTTCACCTCCTTGTGTTTCATGACTAAAGATTGTTAAATAGACGTGGCAAGGATGGTGGAAGTGTAGGAGAGTTAGCATATTACCAACATGTGAAACAACATATGATATTACAGGACATATTCTGAGTGAAGAATAATAAAAGAATGTCATTTATCTTCATGTCTCGATTTACTATGATTGAATATGAGTTGAGTTGTTAACAAAAGTTTGATGTTATGTTTTGAGATTTGAGTGAGAGTAATATGTGGGTGGAAGACAAGTTTATTGTAGACTTCGGTAGCTGACCTGTTGAAGCGGCAAGGGCCCACCGCCCAACAAAGGTCAGCATATTTGTAGATTAGCATTAGTATTTGTTTTCAGTAGTGTAAATGTTAAATTAGCTTAAGATTTAACTCTGTTAGTTGATAGTAGTACAGCTTAGACTAGGATTTCCATTATATGATTGTTTAGAGATCTTTACTTGCTATGTTTTTGCATATGCTCTATTTTTATGAATTTGGTTTTTAGACATGAATGTTGGCAGCAGTAGTCAAACATATTTGAAGGAGATCTAGTGAAGTTCACAACAACACATTGTGAACCACAGCATACTCAATATATTGACTATTGAACTACCCATGCTATGTCTTGATGATTGATGTGTGATTTCCCCTTCAGAAGTGTGGATTGCATAGTTAATTTTCTGGGTCAGATAGCAGAGTTGATCTGTTGAACCAACTCCATCTCATACTTGCATGTGCCATAATGGAGTAGATAGCCTCTCTATGAAAGACAATCAAAGTGCATTGTAGTTTGCTATTTTAATTTGTTTGCAGCATGCATAATCTAGTTTAGTTCTATACTCGTGACATTAGAAATTACCTTTCTTACTGGTGTCTTGTAACTCTGTTGATTATGAATCCCGGATTGATAATTAATGAGTGCATTATACTAAACATATAAGCAACACAACAGTTTCTATTTGGTAACAGTGTGCCTAATCTTGTTCGGTATTCGACAATATCATAGACTCCCTTTTCGAGAAGGAATTTATGAAAAAGTGTTGGAACTGTGCAGAAAAATTTGTTGTGCAATTCAGTGTAGAATTTATCTTTTATTTTGTTGANTTATCTTCATGTCTCGATTTTCTATGATTGAATATGAGTTGAGTTGTTAACAAAAGTTTGATGTTATGTTTTGAGATTTGAGTGAGAGTAATATGTGGGTGGAAGACAAGTTTATTGTAGACTTCGGTAGTTGACCTGTTGAAGCGGCAAGTGCCCACCACCCAACAAAGGTCAGCATCTTTGTATATTAGCATTAGCATTTGTTTTCAGTAGTGTAAATGTTAAATTAGCTTAAGATTTAACTCTGTTAGTTGATAGTAGTACAGCTTAGACTAGGATTTCCATTATATGATTTCTTAGAGATCTTTACTTGCTATGTTTTTGCATATGCTCTGTTTTTATGAATTTGGTTTTTAGACATGAATGTTGGCAGCAGTAGTCAGATATATTTGAAGGAGAACTAGTGAAGTTCACAACAACACATTGTGAACCACAACATACTCAATATATTGACTATTGAACTACCCATGCTATGTCTTGATGATTGATGTGTGATTTCCCCTTCAGAAGTATGGATTGCAT
Organism: Picea glauca; assembly: GCA_000966675.3. Lineage (NCBI taxonomy): Eukaryota > Viridiplantae > Streptophyta > Pinopsida > Pinales > Pinaceae > Picea > Picea glauca. The sequence goes on along the minus strand of JZKD02S1635724.1, from coordinate 18,434 downwards.
AGTTAGTTTTCTGGGTCAGATAGCAGAGTTGATCTGTCGAACCAACTCCATCTCATACTTGCATGTGCCATAATGGAGTAGATAGCCTCTCTATGAAAGACAATCAAAGTGCATTTCAGTTTGCTATTTTAATTTGTTTGTAGAATGCATAATCTAGTTTAGTTCTATACTCGTGACATTAGAAATTACCTTTCTTACTGGTGTCGTGTAACTCTGTTGATTATGAATACTGGATTGATAATTAATGAGTGCATTATACTAAACATATAAGCAACACAACAGTTTCTATTTGGTAACAATGTGCCTAATCTTGTTCGATATTCGACAATATCATAGACTCCCTTTTCGAGAAGGAATTTATGAAAAAGTGTTGGAACTGTGCAGAAAAATTTGTTGTGCAATTCAGTGTAGAATTTATCTTTTATTTTGTTGAGGGACATCTGATATTCAATGTCATGTTCTAAAATATAATCTTCAATAATTATTTCGAGCGAATTGTGATGGTTCATTTTTCCTTCATTCGTCAACTTCGGGCCTAACTTCTCGTCGGGTGTCAATGTACGCATCACTTGATATGTTAATGTGCTGAAACAATGCTTCTAGGATAAATTCAAGGAATCTTTTGTGCGTCTCTGAAAAGAACGACGAGCTTGCTCTGACTAGTGAGAGGTTATTCCTTCTTGCGTAGTTTTTGATGTAGTTCTCATTTTTTCACTCTCACCACTCACGTATTTTTTGTTGAGTTAGCATTTATGTACACTTCTACATGCCCAAGTTTAGTACTACCAACAATGGAACCAATGTTTTAATCTAGGGGAAAGTAGGTGGGTGTTACCAGTAAAACCTTAAATATCAATCCTGGAGATACATGCATAAACATAGACATATATAGAGACATTCACAAGTAATGAGAGCCCCCAAAAAAATCATTTTATTATATGATAGACAGTACAACACAAGTACATATAACTTCTCACATGAAGTTATCCGATCCTTCACGTGCTTATATATTTATACCTCTATGAGGTAGTTTTAACTAATTAACTTCCTGGGTCGATTGATTAATAGAGACTCCGACCAACTTCTACTTCTAACTACGTCAGTCGACCGATAGATTCTAAGTCGACCATCAGGTCTAGTCGATAGGGTTGACTAGCCCCTACAAAAGGTCTCCAGTGGGGATATCGATAGTATTAGTAGTAGTAGTGGTGGTGTTGGTAGTAGTAAGGGCCTAGTTGATGAATTCTTGACCCCTTGGATGTTGCAGAGAGTTGAAAATTTAGAAGAATATCAAGCACAAAGTCATGTGCATTGATAAGAGAAAAATATGGAGCATAGAGCATTAGTGCACTGTTAGGAGAGGAAGATGACATGCATAGTAGCGGTCTGTATATATAAGAGGAATATGGAGGCTCCCCTAGTGGTGGGAGAGACGAATTGGTGAAAGAGACGATCTTGCATGGTTTCAAGTAGAAAAATATCTAGGTCCCCTTTGAACCACCCCCCTAGCACGATTGTAATCAGGAAGAAAGAAAAAAATATAGTGAAGAAATTTTTGTTGGATGAGGAGTAGAAGAAAGAAGAAGAGAAGAGACGAGTGAAGAATAAGGCTAATCTAGTGCTACTTCACCTAGAAGAGTATCGATAGCAATACATTTGACAACTAGTGGTCAGAGTAGAAGAGTTGGTCGAAGAGTGACGATGTAAAATCAAGATAAAACATTGATGATACCCATGCTATATGGAATGGGTAAGGATGATGCGGAACAATAATTTTTCACATGTGAAGGAATCTCGTCTCTGAAAAGGATCACATATGAAGAAACAAAGATTGAGTAGTTGGAGACCACATTCAGGGATAGAGCCTTGACTAATACATGAAGTACAAGGCCACTTCATCGATGGGAAATACGAGTTTCCTAATGGAGTAAGTAATATCCTCTTTGGGAATTCTAGAAACCTAAGTTAGAGTCTCAATCTATCACAAATATAAAAGAGATCAAACAAAACGAAGACGAGACCATGTGGGGTTAGGACCATCAATTTAAGTTTTTTTTTAAGGATGATGTTCCAAATCCATGATGTGCAACAAAGAGAGTGGCTTATTGTGTGGTTACTTCCCCATATCCCAGACCCACTCACCTAGAAGAAGGTGACGACTCAAGAAGAGGCGGTAGAAATTGTAATTCTCTTAGAATCTATGTCTAGAGGGGTGGAGACATCAACAATATTGTTGTAGTTGCAGTTGCAATTGAACAACCTGATAATGCGATTGCAATATATGGACAAGACAAATGTCGTGCATGAGAACAAATTGTGTACCACCCGTTGCTCAGAGGGGCATCACAGGGACAAATGCATCATATTTACAAATTATGTGGTGACAGATGCATCGATTTCATTTCCATATGGAAATATGGAATGGTGTGAGATATGTAAATAGTGGGGTCATGTACCACCCCACTTCCCAACTTTGCAAAAGTAACAAATGGCATACCATACTTTGTTATGTGAGTTCTATAAATATGTGGGTCATGATGTCAATAATTTATGTTCACTCCAGTTGATGCAAGATAATACCTGCAATGCATTTCAAGTACAGGAAGAGAAGAAGGGTGGTGAGAGTGGTGGTGCTCAAAGAGGTGGATACTAAGGTGGTTCTTGAGGTAGATATGGCCATGGTCGTATCCGAGGATATGGAAAAGGGGGAGGTAGAACCCCCACTTGTTTCAATTATGGATAATTCGGTCATGTATCAAGGTTTTGTACAAAAACTCTCATTCTTTATGCATACTGGTATAGTCACAAGCATGGCATTGAAGAATGTCCTGACTTGTTGAACAATTAGGAAGACATGAAGGCCAGTTTCAACATGGTGCACGAAGAGAAACATAAGAATAAGAATAAGAATGAATATGTTGATGTTTGTATAGTAAATCGAGGATGAGAAAACACAAGAGCGGACTTTGAGCATGGTGAATGCTCAAGTCATAATCTGGAGGGGAAGATAAGGAAGAAAACACAACCCCCCCCTCCCCCAAAGTTTGATTTTTTCCAACACAAACAGTTCTTGCGCGATGCATAGATAACACTAGAAGAAGAAAGAGTGTGTGAGGAGATGCAACGCATGACTTACAGGTCACTTGAGGAGGCATGGATCTGAGAAGAAGTGTATAGGGTGACACGAAGTTTTTTGGAGGAAGATTGTATCTATGAAGAGGTACACTAGACGACACAGAGATTGTTGGAAGAGGATTGCATCTATGAAGAATTACAACATGCGACACAACGATCTTTGAAGGAAGATTGATTGCATTTAGAAATAGAGCACACAACACAATGATCATTGGAATAATATCGTATACATAATAGACTACATCGTGCTAAAAAGAAATCACATGAAGAAAAAATCCTAGAGGAATTGCAACACCCAACACACATAGAAGTCGTGCATGACTTTGGTCACAAGGAAGAACCTTAAGACCAATTAAGTTATTTCTTGCATTGTTGTTTGTGATTTTTGAATGAACCAGAGGCTACAAGTAAGTTGACACAAATTTTTAGTAATTTCAAGAAGGAACAAGGAGTAGAGGAAATCATATCAGCTCCTCTACCAGAAATAGATGCATGTTCAGTCAATAAGAAAAAGTGCATTGGATAAGAATTTAAGATGAAGAAAGAACTGGGTGGTTATGAAATGGATGGATTCATGTTCGATCTGGGTTCCAACGTGAATATTTTTCCAAAGAAATCTTGGGAGGTGATGGGTAAACCAAAATTTGACCTTTTTTTCATCCAATTGTAGTTGGAAAATAAATACAATATCTACCCAGTAGATTGACTGGAGCAAGTGGAAGTGAATATAGAAGGAGTCAAAACAAAGGATGACTTTGAGGTATTATAAATTATAGATGAATATGATCCATATCATACATTACTTAGTATTGAATGGGCCTTTGACAATAATGAAGTGTTTAATTTAAAGAATATGCAGATGTCATTTGAAACAAACACCCTGCACGTGGTTGCACCTCTGGATCCATATGAAGGAGACATATACAATGAGACAATTGATGAGGATATGCAGAGCTCAATCATCAAAAATATTAATAATATCATTGGGCATAGGGAGGATTACATCAACCCCACCGTATATGGAGAATTAATATGGAGAAGTGTTAAATATCATGACACAAATTCTAAGGATTCGATGGAAGTGTTAAACAATATCTATGAAGTTTCCACTCATTTATGAAAAAGGATAACAAAAGTAATGTGTGGTATTGGATATGAGTTATTTGATGCCTCACGTTTTTATGGGATAGGGTTGATAAAGACATTCCTTATATAGATGGATAAAATAGACCATGCAAAGAAAATACTTCACTCCAAGGATGCAGTGGTTCGAGGGACACCTGCATGGTGGTGGGTGATGCATTTCCTGAATATTTAGAGTTGGGCATAGGTAGATGAGTTAATAAAGTTTTAGTTCCATCCCATCGTTGATTTTGAACTAGAAAACCGATACAATGGCACTAAGGATCCTCAAGAAAGCATTTTTTTTTCAAATGGCACAAGACCTCCAAGAATATCCTTCGATCCCAATGGATCCATTAGATTTTCCACACTATGGAAATGGTCCCTAGAAGATGGTACATTCATGAGGAGATCAGGAGGAAAACAATCGAATGGACCCATGTGAGTTATTGATTTTGTTTAAAATTCATCTTCATAGCCGAAGATCTATCTCAAATATAGGTGCTCCGTTGTATTAAAGATTTTATTTTCCATTGGCAACCAAAGGAATCCACACCTAGGGTGGTCTTCTTGTATCATCATTCGGTGGAAAAACTAAAAGAGGAAGTACATTTTTGGAATATTGATATTTATATTGTTGATGACGATGACCCATGCAACATATAGATCAAATAATATGAAGGAGAGGGTGCACTAAAGAGTAAGGCAAAAGATATGGTCGCACCAGGATATACTGGCCTGATCAAAACTAAGAAATAAAATATTGGCACTAAAGAACTGCACAAGATGGCCATTATTGGAGATTATTGGGATGAGGAGATAATCACTCAGGTTGTTTACCTCCTCAAGGAATATGAGGACTTGTTTCCTCAAAGATTATATGAAATGAAAGGAATTGTAGGATTGTTGGGATTCATAAAGGTTCAACTTAAATTAGATTCCAAACCTATCAAAAGAAGGCCTTATCGATTAAATTCCAAATATAGGGAAAAGGTGCACAAAGAGTTGGATCGAATGTTGGATGTTGGTATCATTTTCCCTGTAGAGGAACCATATTGGATTAGTCCCATGGTTGTGCAACCCAAGAATACTGGGGATACTCGATTCTATGTATAACTGAGGAGTCCTAACGTAGCATGAATCCATGACCCTTTCCTAACATCCTTCATAGATGAGGTGCTGGAAAATATTGGCGGTTGAGAAGCCTACTCTTTCATAGATGGCTTCTCAGGGTATCATCAATTTCTGATAATTCTCAGGGGTCCTTTGCATACATAGTAATTCCCTTTGTCTTGAAGAATTCCCTTCCAACATTTTCCTGAATAGTGGTCACAACCTTCAAGGAATTCATCCACAAGTTTATTGAAGTATACTTGGATGATTGAACCGTGTTCATTTTGTTGAAGGAATACATGAAATATCTTTGATTGATGCTCGATAAATGCCACCAACTACATATAGCCTTGAATTTGAAGAAATGCATTTTTTGTACAACATTTGGCACATTGTTGGGCCATGTCATGTGCAAGGATGGATTGCTAGTGGAAAAAGATAAGATTTATGCCATCTTGGATATGGTGGCCCCAACTTTGGTTTGGGATACGTGTTCCATGTTAGTTCATACAGGATATTATCAGTGGTTCATTAAAAAATATGCCCATATTTTTTCCCCATTGGAAAATATGCTACGCAAAGATACTAAGTACAAGTGGATATTAGAATTCCAACAAGACTTGGATACCCTCAAAGAAAAATTGGTAAATGCTCCAATTCTAGTTTTTCCTAATTGGTTAAATCTATTTCATGTACACATAGATGCTTCATCCATTGCATTGGCCATGTTTCTTGTGAAACTAGGGGAAGGAAAAATTGACCATATGATATATTTTTCCATTCATAAGTTGTCCAATGATGAAAATAATTATATGAAAACTAAATGCAAGGGTCGTGCCATGGTATATGCCTTACAGAAATTTCTCCACTACTTGGCGGGGTCTGATTTTAAACTCTTCACTGACCACTCCACGCTCAAGTATTTTGTCAATAAGTTGTTGTCGGGTGGACAAATTTTTCATTGGTTGTTTCTCTTTCATGAGTTTGACTTTGAATTTGTGGTTAAACTAACAAAGTATAATGTTGGAGCCAATCATCTGTCATGAATTGAGACTGAGGAAGTTGCTAAGAGCCTTGATAATGAACTCCCCAATGCACAACTCTTATAGGTCGAATTCATTCCTGATCAATTGGATGAAATTATGGAATTTACCATGACTGGACAGGCTCCCACATGGTATACTCAGGCACATCATTATCAACTAGTGAACTATAGTGTCGATTATCATTTGATTGTTGGACAGTTCTAGAAGTTGGGCACAGATGGAATCATGCATCGGTGTGCAATAGAACACAAACAAAACTCCATCATATATAAAGCACATAAAAATATTGTTGGAGGCCACAATTCTGACAAGGATACCACACGCAAGGTTCTACGCATAGGGATTTGGTGGACCTCCCTCTTTGCATATGTCAAGGACTACTGCAAACATGGAGATGTATGTCAACATAATGGAAATACCTGCAGGAGAGATGAGATTCCCTTGTTTCTTATGACTGCACTATATCCATTCAAAAAATGTTCAATATATTGTGTGGCTCCCATCAATCCCCCCCCATGCATTGCATAGGGGTTAACTACATTACTACAATGACTTAATAGCTAACTAGATGGGCCAAAGCAATTCTAGTCAAATATTATACAACATAAACAATGACATGCTTCATTTTTTAGAATGTCATCATCAAATTCAATTTTCCAAGGGTGTTGATGAGCGACCAGGGGTCACATTTTTTAAATGAAACCATGCATTACATTTCTCAAGAGTTCATGATACATCATCAGAAGATAACTCCCTATCACCCTCAAGCTCATGGTATGGTTGAATCTTTTAATAAAATTTTAGAGGATGCTTTAACAAAATCTTGCAATGTGTAGCATGATGAGTGGGATCAACAGATCCTAGAAGTATTATGGTTTTATCAAACAATGTGCAAAAGGATAAAAAATCACATGTCATTCAAATTGGTATATAGAAAATAATCAATCATTCCACTATAATTTGTTTTTCCTAGCCTTCGGGTTGCCCTTGAAATCCATATGATAAATGATCAATCCCTTGAACACAGGTTAGATGAGCTCATGAAACTAGAGGAGGATTGAATGATGGTAGGTTTCATCAATGTAACGTTCCTAGCCACCTAAGATGGGCCAGACCACACAAAATTATCCCAATTGCAGCTCTGATACCACATTGTAGCATCCCCAGACTCTTAGATGGGAAATTCAGCACAAAAAATTTCTGAAATATGATAGCATTTAAGTAACTGATATACTTCTGCAATTGCCCAGATTAATGCAGATAACAACATATATATGAAAATACAACATATATAGAAAAACCATAAGAATAATTGAATAAATATAAACATAAAACATAAATTAACACACATTAAACACTTATCTTTAGTAAAAATAACACTAACTCCGTGTAGAAATTCCATGTTCCTCCCAACCTTAAACACCATCATTCTTATACTCTCAGTAGTGGGTCACCCCAGAGCTAGTGATAAATTCCACCTAGGTAAAGGATTTCTAACCAAGATAAGGTCTCTTTAAAAACATATAAACTCAGGCACACGTGTAAACTCAAACTAACAATCTACAATCCCTCATTCCCCACATGTTTGTCCCAACCAAATAAGTTGTCCGCTTCTCTACTCAATAGTCCTTCAACAGCTCCACTTCCCTACTGAGGCTTCAACAATAGGTTGGACATGAAGTCTTAGAGCACTGTAGTTGTAGTATTTCACATTAGGAAATCAATTCCCAATAGTTGAGAAAGGTACTGCATGGTTTCATTTAAAAAATGTGACCCCTGGTCGCTCATCAACACCCTTGGAAAATTGAATTTGGTGTTGACATTCTAAAAAATGAAGCATGTCATTGCTTATGTTGTATAATATTTGACTAGAATTGCTTTGGCCCATCTAGTTAGCTATTAAGTCATTGTAGTAATGTAGTGAACCCCTATGCGACGCATGGGGGGGGATTGATGGGAGCCACACAATATATTGAACATTTTTTGAATGGATATAGTGCGGTCATTTCAAACGGCCCACAATAATGAGATTGAATGGAGCAAGTGGAAGTGAATATAGAAGGAGTCAAAACAAAGGATGAATTTGAGGTATTAGAAATTATGGATGAATATGATCCATATCATACATTACTTAGCATTGAATGGGCCTTTGACAATAATGAAGTGTTGAAATTAAAGAATATGCAGATGTCATTTGAAACAAACACCCTGCACATGGTTGCACCTCTAGATCCATATGAAGGAGACATATACAATGAGACAGATGATGAGAATATGCGGAGCTCAATCATCAAAAATATTAATAATATCATTGGGAATTGGGAGGATTACATCAACCCCATCGTATATGGAGAATTAATATGGAGAAGTGTTAAATATTATGACACGGATTCTAAGAATTCCATGGAAGTGTTAAACAATATCTATGAAGTTTCCACTCGTATATGAAAAAGGATAACAAAAGTAATGTGTGGGATTGGATATGAGTTATGTGATGCCTTGCATTTTTATGGGATAGGGTTGATAAATACATTCCTTATATAGATGGAGAAAACACACCCTGCAGAGAAAAGACTTCACTCCAAGGATGTGGTGGTTTGAGGGACACCTGGATGGTGGTGGGCGATGAATTTCCTAAATATTTAGTTTTGGGCATAGGTAGATGAGTTGATAAAGGTTTAGTTCCATCCCATCTTTGATTTTGAACTAGAAAACCGATACAATGGAACTAAGAATCCTCAATAACATATTTTTTTTTTCAAATGGCACAAGACCTCCAAGAATATCCTTCAATCCTAATGGATCCATCGGATTTTCCACACTATGGAAATGGTCCCTAGAAGATGGTACATTCATGAGGAGATCAAGAGGAAAACGATTGAATGGACCCATGTGAGTTATTGATTTTGTTTAAAATTCATCTTCATAGCTGAAGATCTAGCTCAAATAAAGGTGCTCCGCTGGATTAAAGATTTTATTTTCCATCAGCAACCAAAGGAATCCACACCTAGGGTGGTCTTCTTGTATCATCATTCGGTGGAAAAACTAAAAGAGGAAGTACATTTTTGGAATATTGATATTGATATTGTTTATGACGATGACCCACGCAACATATATATCAAAGAATATGAAGGAGAGGGTGAACTAAAGAGCAAGGCAACAGATATGGTCACACCAGAATATACTGGCCTGATCAAAACTAAGAAACAAAATATTGTCACTAAAGAAGTGCACAAGATGGCCATCATTAGAGATTATTTGAATAAGGAGACAATCACTCAAGTTGTTTACCTCCTCAAGGAATATGAGGACTTGTTTCCTCAAAGATTTTCTGAAATGAAAGGTGTTGTAGGATTGTTGGGATTCATGAAGGTTCAACTTAAATTAGATTCCAAACCGATCAAAAGAAGGCCTTATCGATTAAATTCCAAATATAGGGAAAAGGTGCACAAAGAGTTGGATCGAATGTTGGATGTTGGTATCATTTTCCCTGTAGAGGGACCATATTGGATTAGTCCCATGGTTGTGCAACCCAAGAAGACTGGGGATACTTTATTCTATGTATATCTAAGGAGTCCCAACGTAGCATGAATCCATGACCCTTTCCTGACATACTTCACAGATGAGGTGCCGGAAAATATTGGCGGTCGAGAAGCCTACTCTTTCATAGATGGATTCTCAGGGTATCATCAATTTCTGATTGTAATGGAGGATCAGGATAAAACCACCTTTGCAACAGAATGGGGGTCCTTTGCATACATGGTAATTCCCTTTGTCTTGAAGAATTCCCTTCCAACATTTTTCTGAATAGTGGTCACAACCTTCAAGGAATTCATCCACAAGTTTATTGAAGTATACTTGGACGATTGAACCGCGTTAATTTGTTGAAGGAATACATGAAATCTCTTTGATTGATGCTCGATAAATTCCTCCAACTATAGATAGCCTTGAATTTGAAGAAACGCATTTTTTGTACAGCATTTGGCACATTGTTGGGCAATTTCATGTGCAAGGATGGATTTCTAGTGGAAAAAGATAAGATTTATGCCATCTTGGATATGGTGGCCCCAACTTTGGTCTTGGATACATGTGTTGTGTTAGTTCATACAGGATATTATCAATGGTTCATTAAAAAATATGCCCATATTTTTTCCCCGTTGGAAAAGATGCTACGCAAAGATACTAAGTATGAGTGGATATTATAATTCCAACAAGCCTTGGATACCCTCAAAGAAAAATTGGTAAATGCTCCAATTCTAGTTTTTCCTAATTGGTTAAAACTATTTCATGTACACATAGATGCTTCATCCATTGCATTGGCCATGTTTCTTGTGCAACTAGGGAAAGGAAAAATTGACCATACAATATATTTTTCCATTCACAAGTTGTCCAATGATGAAAATAATTATATGAAAACTAAATGCGAGGGCCTTGCCATGGTATATGACTTACAGACATTTCACCACTACTTGGCGGGGTCTAATTTTAAACTCTTCACTGACCACTCCACGCTCAAGTATTTTGTCAATAAGTTGTTGTCGGGTGGAAATTTTTTCCATTGGTTGTTTCTCTTTTAGGAGTTTGACTTTGAATTTGTGGTTAAACTAGCAAAGTATAGGGTTGGAGCCAATCATATGTCGTGAATTGAGACTGAGGAAGTTGCTAAGAGCCTTGATGCTAAACTCCCCAATGCACAACTCTTATAGGTCAAAGTCATGCCTGATCAATTGGACGAAATGATGGAATTTACCATGACTGGTTAGGCTCCCACATGGTATACTCAGGCACATCATTGCCAACTAGTGAGATATAGTGTCGATTATCATTTGATTGTTGGTCAGTTCTAGAAGTTGGGCACAAATGGAATCATGCATTGGTGTGCAATAGAACACAAACAAAACTCCATCATATATAAAGCACATAAAAATATTGTTGGAGGCCACAATTCTGACAAGGCTACCGCGCGCAAGGTTCTACGCATAGGAATTTGGTGGACCTCCCTCTTTGCATATGTCAAGGACTACTGCAAACATGGAGATGTATGTCAACAGAATGGAAATACCTGCAGGAGAGATGAGATTCCCTTGTTTATTATGACCGCACTATATCCATTAAAAAAATGTTCAATATATTGTGTGGCTCCCATCAATCCCCCCCCATGCATCGCATAGGGGTTCACTACATTACTACAATGACTTAATAGCTAACTAGATGGACCGAAGCAATTCTAGTCAAATATTATATAACATAAACAATGACATGCTTCATTTTTTAGAATGTCATCACCAAATTCAATTTTCCAAGGGTGTTGATGAGCGACTAGAGGTCACATTTTTTAAATGAAACCATATAGTACCTTTCTCAAGAGTTCATGATACATCATCAGAAAATAGCTCCCTATCACCCTCAAGCTCATGGTATGGTTGAATCTTTTAATAAAATTTGAGAGGATGCTTTAACAAAAGTTTGCAATGTGTAGCATGATGAGTTGGATCAACGGATCCTAGAAGTATTATGGTTTTATCAAAAAATGTACAAAAGGATAAAAAATCACATGTCATTCAAATTGGTATATAGAAAATAATCAGTCATTCCACTATAATTTGTTGTTCCTATCCTTCAGGTTGCCCTTGAAATCCATATGATAAATGATCAATCCCTTGAACACAGGTTAGATGAGCTCATGAAACTAGAGGAGGATCGAATGATGGTAGGGTTCATCATGGTTGGGGTTGTGGACCATGGTGTGTGGTGGCACCTATTAGTNCAGGCTCCCACATGGTATACTCAGGCACATCATTATCAACTAGTGAACTATAGTGTCGATTATCATTTGATTGTTGGACAGTTCTAGAAGTTGGGCACAGATGGAATCATGCATCGGTGTGCAATAGAACACAAACAAAACTCCATCATATATAAAGCACATAAAAATATTGTTGGAGGCCACAATTCTGACAAGGATACCACACGCAAGGTTCTACGCATAGGGATTTGGTGGACCTCCCTCTTTGCATATGTCAAGGACTACTGCAAACATGGAGATGTATGTCAACATAATGGAAATACCTGCAGGAGAGATGAGATTCCCTTGTTTCTTATGACTGCACTATATCCATTCAAAAAATGTTCAATATATTGTGTGGCTCCCATCAATCCCCCCCCATGCATTGCATAGGGGTTAACTACATTACTACAATGACTTAATAGCTAACTAGATGGGCCAAAGCAATTCTAGTCAAATATTATACAACATAAACAATGACATGCTTCATTTTTTAGAATGTCATCATCAAATTCAATTTTCCAAGGGTGTTGATGAGCGACCAGGGGTCACATTTTTTAAATGAAACCATGCATTACATTTCTCAAGAGTTCATGATACATCATCAGAAGATAACTCCCTATCACCCTCAAGCTCATGGTATGGTTGAATCTTTTAATAAAATTTTAGAGGATGCTTTAACAAAATCTTGCAATGTGTAGCATGATGAGTGGGATCAACAGATCCTAGAAGTATTATGGTTTTATCAAACAATGTGCAAAAGGATAAAAAATCACATGTCATTCAAATTGGTATATAGAAAATAATCAATCATTCCACTATAATTTGTTTTTCCTAGCCTTCGGGTTGCCCTTGAAATCCATATGATAAATGATCAATCCCTTGAACACAGGTTAGATGAGCTCATGAAACTAGAGGAGGATTGAATGATGGTAGGTTTCATCAATGTAACGTTCCTAGCCACCTAAGATGGGCCAGACCACACAAAATTATCCCAATTGCAGCTCTGATACCACATTGTAGCATCCCCAGACTCTTAGATGGGAAATTCAGCACAAAAAATTTCTGAAATATGATAGCATTTAAGTAACTGATATACTTCTGCAATTGCCCAGATTAATGCAGATAACAACATATATATGAAAATACAACATATATAGAAAAACCATAAGAATAATTGAATAAATATAAACATAAAACATAAATTAACACACATTAAACACTTATCTTTAGTAAAAATAACACTAACTCCGTGTAGAAATTCCATGTTCCTCCCAACCTTAAACACCATCATTCTTATACTCTCAGTAGTGGGTCACCCCAGAGCTAGTGATAAATTCCACCTAGGTAAAGGATTTCTAACCAAGATAAGGTCTCTTTAAAAACATATAAACTCAGGCACACGTGTAAACTCAAACTAACAATCTACAATCCCTCATTCCCCACATGTTTGTCCCAACCAAATAAGTTGTCCGCTTCTCTACTCAATAGTCCTTCAACAGCTCCACTTCCCTACTGAGGCTTCAACAATAGGTTGGACATGAAGTCTTAGAGCACTGTAGTTGTAGTATTTCACATTAGGAAATCAATTCCCAATAGTTGAGAAAGGTACTGCATGGTTTCATTTAAAAAATGTGACCCCTGGTCGCTCATCAACACCCTTGGAAAATTGAATTTGGTGTTGACATTCTAAAAAATGAAGCATGTCATTGCTTATGTTGTATAATATTTGACTAGAATTGCTTTGGCCCATCTAGTTAGCTATTAAGTCATTGTAGTAATGTAGTGAACCCCTATGCGACGCATGGGGGGGGATTGATGGGAGCCACACAATATATTGAACATTTTTTGAATGGATATAGTGCGGTCATTTCAAACGGCCCACAATAATGAGATTGAATGGAGCAAGTGGAAGTGAATATAGAAGGAGTCAAAACAAAGGATGAATTTGAGGTATTAGAAATTATGGATGAATATGATCCATATCATACATTACTTAGCATTGAATGGGCCTTTGACAATAATGAAGTGTTGAAATTAAAGAATATGCAGATGTCATTTGAAACAAACACCCTGCACATGGTTGCACCTCTAGATCCATATGAAGGAGACATATACAATGAGACAGATGATGAGAATATGCGGAGCTCAATCATCAAAAATATTAATAATATCATTGGGAATTGGGAGGATTACATCAACCCCATCGTATATGGAGAATTAATATGGAGAAGTGTTAAATATTATGACACGGATTCTAAGAATTCCATGGAAGTGTTAAACAATATCTATGAAGTTTCCACTCGTATATGAAAAAGGATAACAAAAGTAATGTGTGGGATTGGATATGAGTTATGTGATGCCTTGCATTTTTATGGGATAGGGTTGATAAATACATTCCTTATATAGATGGAGAAAACACACCCTGCAGAGAAAAGACTTCACTCCAAGGATGTGGTGGTTTGAGGGACACCTGGATGGTGGTGGGCGATGAATTTCCTAAATATTTAGTTTTGGGCATAGGTAGATGAGTTGATAAAGGTTTAGTTCCATCCCATCTTTGATTTTGAACTAGAAAACCGATACAATGGAACTAAGAATCCTCAATAACATATTTTTTTTTTCAAATGGCACAAGACCTCCAAGAATATCCTTCAATCCTAATGGATCCATCGGATTTTCCACACTATGGAAATGGTCCCTAGAAGATGGTACATTCATGAGGAGATCAAGAGGAAAACGATTGAATGGACCCATGTGAGTTATTGATTTTGTTTAAAATTCATCTTCATAGCTGAAGATCTAGCTCAAATAAAGGTGCTCCGCTGGATTAAAGATTTTATTTTCCATCAGCAACCAAAGGAATCCACACCTAGGGTGGTCTTCTTGTATCATCATTCGGTGGAAAAACTAAAAGAGGAAGTACATTTTTGGAATATTGATATTGATATTGTTTATGACGATGACCCACGCAACATATATATCAAAGAATATGAAGGAGAGGGTGAACTAAAGAGCAAGGCAACAGATATGGTCACACCAGAATATACTGGCCTGATCAAAACTAAGAAACAAAATATTGTCACTAAAGAAGTGCACAAGATGGCCATCATTAGAGATTATTTGAATAAGGAGACAATCACTCAAGTTGTTTACCTCCTCAAGGAATATGAGGACTTGTTTCCTCAAAGATTTTCTGAAATGAAAGGTGTTGTAGGATTGTTGGGATTCATGAAGGTTCAACTTAAATTAGATTCCAAACCGATCAAAAGAAGGCCTTATCGATTAAATTCCAAATATAGGGAAAAGGTGCACAAAGAGTTGGATCGAATGTTGGATGTTGGTATCATTTTCCCTGTAGAGGGACCATATTGGATTAGTCCCATGGTTGTGCAACCCAAGAAGACTGGGGATACTTTATTCTATGTATATCTAAGGAGTCCCAACGTAGCATGAATCCATGACCCTTTCCTGACATACTTCACAGATGAGGTGCCGGAAAATATTGGCGGTCGAGAAGCCTACTCTTTCATAGATGGATTCTCAGGGTATCATCAATTTCTGATTGTAATGGAGGATCAGGATAAAACCACCTTTGCAACAGAATGGGGGTCCTTTGCATACATGGTAATTCCCTTTGTCTTGAAGAATTCCCTTCCAACATTTTTCTGAATAGTGGTCACAACCTTCAAGGAATTCATCCACAAGTTTATTGAAGTATACTTGGACGATTGAACCGCGTTAATTTGTTGAAGGAATACATGAAATCTCTTTGATTGATGCTCGATAAATTCCTCCAACTATAGATAGCCTTGAATTTGAAGAAACGCATTTTTTGTACAGCATTTGGCACATTGTTGGGCAATTTCATGTGCAAGGATGGATTTCTAGTGGAAAAAGATAAGATTTATGCCATCTTGGATATGGTGGCCCCAACTTTGGTCTTGGATACATGTGTTGTGTTAGTTCATACAGGATATTATCAATGGTTCATTAAAAAATATGCCCATATTTTTTCCCCGTTGGAAAAGATGCTACGCAAAGATACTAAGTATGAGTGGATATTATAATTCCAACAAGCCTTGGATACCCTCAAAGAAAAATTGGTAAATGCTCCAATTCTAGTTTTTCCTAATTGGTTAAAACTATTTCATGTACACATAGATGCTTCATCCATTGCATTGGCCATGTTTCGTGTGCAACTAGGGGAAGGAAAAATTGACCATACAATATATTTTTCCATTCACAAGTTTTCCAATGATGAAAATAATTATATGAAAACTAAATGTGAGGGCCTTGCCATGGTATATGCCTTACAGACATTTCACCACTACTTGGCGGGGTCTGATTTTAAACTCTTCACTGACCACTCCACGCTCAAGTATTTTGTCAATAAGTTGTTGTCGGGTGGAAATTTTTTCCATTGGTTGTTTCTCTTTCAGGAGTTTGACTTTGAATTTGTGGTTAAACTAGCAAAGTATAGGGTTGGAGCCAATCATATGTCGTGAATTGAGACTGAGGAAGTTGCTAAGAGCCTTGATGCTGAACTCCCCAATGCACAACTCTTATAGGTCCAAGTCATGCCTGATCAATTGGACGAAATGATGGAATTTACCATGACTGGCCAGGCTCCCACGTGGTATACTCAGGCACATCATTTCCAACTAGTGAGATATAGTGTCGATTATCATTTGATTGTTGGACAGTTCTAGAAGTTGGTCACAAATGGAATCATGCATTGGTGTGCAATAGAACACAAACAAAACTCCATCATATATAAAGCACATAAAAATATTGTTGGAGGCCACAATTCTGACAAGGCTACCGCGCGCAAGGTTCTACGCATAGGAATTTGGTGGACCTCCCTCTTTGCATATGTCAAGGACTACTGCAAACATGGAGATGTATGTCAACAGAATGGAAATACCTGCAGGAGAGATGAGATTCCCTTGTTTATTATGACCGCACTATATCC
This sequence comes from Picea glauca, assembly GCA_000966675.3. Lineage (NCBI taxonomy): Eukaryota > Viridiplantae > Streptophyta > Pinopsida > Pinales > Pinaceae > Picea > Picea glauca. The sequence continues at coordinate 1,258 of JZKD02S1635724.1, read as the reverse complement.
ATTAAAAAAATGTTCAATATATTGTGTGGCTCCCATCAATCCCCCCCCATGCATCGCATAGGGGTTCACTACATTACTACAATGACTTAATAGCTAACTAGATGGACCGAAGCAATTCTAGTCAAATATTATATAACATAAACAATGACATGCTTCATTTTTTAGAATGTCATCACCAAATTCAATTTTCCAAGGGTGTTGATGAGCGACTAGAGGTCACATTTTTTAAATGAAACCATATAGTACCTTTCTCAAGAGTTCATGATACATCATCAGAAAATAGCTCCCTATCACCCTCAAGCTCATGGTATGGTTGAATCTTTTAATAAAATTTGAGAGGATGCTTTAACAAAAGTTTGCAATGTGTAGCATGATGAGTTGGATCAACGGATCCTAGAAGTATTATGGTTTTATCAAAAAATGTACAAAAGGATAAAAAATCACATGTCATTCAAATTGGTATATAGAAAATAATCAGTCATTCCACTATAATTTGTTGTTCCTATCCTTCAGGTTGCCCTTGAAATCCATATGATAAATGATCAATCCCTTGAACACAGGTTAGATGAGCTCATGAAACTAGAGGAGGATCGAATGATGGTAGGGTTCATCATGGTTGGGGTTGTGGACCATGGTGTGTGGTGGCACCTATTAGTCCGTCTGCTGAGTGAGACATCCCAGGTTTGTCTTGGCCAAATGGCACAGGTTTTGGAAGATCAGGAAGTACCATGTATAAGTACCCTGACTGTGCGTAGATGAGGTCATATTGTTGGGCCTTACTGATGGCTTCCTCTTCAGATTGCAGGAAGGTGGAAGATACATCCTTTCCAAGGAGAGAGACAAGTGATCTAAGAAACCAGTCGAGACACTGTTGCTTGGTGGTTTCTGCTTTACATAAACTACGTCGCCTACGCCACTCGTGAATGTGGTCAGCAATGTGTGTGGCTGAGGTTTGTTTGAAGTTAGAAAGTAGTTCTAGACCATTGTCGTGGTGGATGGGTAATTGGAATAAGGTCAAGAATGCTTTGGCCAATGACTCAAAGGTTGTGTGGGACCCCGATTTTTCTTCAACATACCATTTAGCCGATGGTCCAGTGAGTGTGTGTTGAAATAATCGTAGTCTGATGGAATCATCCATAATGTTGTTGGAGGAGCACCATAGGTGAAAGGTCATGACATGGTTGGAAGGATCATCCCCTGCCTTTCCTTCAAACTTTGGTATGTCTGAAGGTAGTTTGGTTGGCATTGCAGGCCATGT
>JZKD02S1635713.1:111686-156645 GCA_000966675.3 Picea glauca | reverse complement strand
AAGTTTTCAAGTTGTAAGAAGAGCTCAATCTTGGGGGTCCAAGAGCCCTCCCTTGGAGGAAGAAGGGACCCAAAGTCCCCCTTTCTCTTTGGTGTTTTCTTTTCACTAATACAATAATTTCCATTGGTGACATGAGTCTTGTTTGTTCCTTGTTCTTATGTCCTTATGCACTATAGTTTAATTGTTTTTATCATTCCTAGTTTAATTCTTAGCTTAGTCTTTTATGCTTTACTCTTCTAACCCTTTCCTTTACTATTGTATTTCTTACCTAACCCAACTAAGATTGTAAGCACCTCTATTTTGCTCATATAGGTGACAAAAGAGGTACAAAAATTACACTTTGGCACAATGCCTCTTACAACAACTTGCACTTAGCCTTGCATGCTTCTTGTGATCATGCACAAAGCATTTATAATCCACTTCTGATCACACAAATATAACTATTAGCACTAATTTGTCTACCATACATCACATAGATGCACTACTACTTCTATCTAGCCTAATCATCTATTTATACATTACAAAAGTGGGCGTAAGATTGGGTAAACTCACGGGCCAACATCTCTTTCCCATTACATTAACCCAAAAACCCTAATAGGTGACCAAACATGGACCAAGATGCTTTGCTTGGTGGTCCTTCTTTGACTAGTTGTTGCAGTTCCAAAATAGGTCAAAATGACACAGGTTATCCCAAAACTTGGTCAAGGGCCAACACCAGTCTACCATCACTCTCTGTTATAAAATAAGGATATCAAGAGGAAAATCCAAGAACTTATCCACAAGGGGCACATACATCCTAGATCATCGCCTTGTGGGATCCCAATCATGTCGGTGCAGAAGAAAGATGGGACTTGGCAACTCTACATTGATTACAAGGCCCTGAATAAAATTACAGTATGAAATTGGTACTCGATTTCCTGAATTGACGACCTCCTTGATCATATCATGGGGGGAAAATACTTCAATAAGATTGATCTGAAGTCTGGCTACCACCAGGTCCCAATAGAATAGATAGATGTATGGAGACCACCTTCAATTCAAAAGAAGGTCTTTTTAAATGGTTGGTCATGCCCTTTAGTTTGAAAAATGCTCCAACAAATTCTATGAGGATGATAGAAGATATCCTACAACCTTTCACCAATAATTTTATAGTGGTGTATCTAGATGACATCCTCATATACAAAAAGACTTGGGTGGAGAACTTGCAACATATTCAATAGGTTCTGCACACCCTACGACAACACAAACTATATGCAAACTTGGAAAAATAATCCTTCGGCATGGACAGGGTCCATTACTTAGGATACATCGTTGATCGACATGGTGTGCATGTGGATCTGGAAAAGATCTAGGTCATCCATGACTGGCCAGGCCCAACCACACTCACTGAACTTCAGAGCTTCTTGGGCCTCACGAATTTCTATTGCAGGTTCATGCTAGGATTCTCTCATATCGCATGGGTCCTTAGCCAAGTAACCAGAGGTGGCGGTAAGGAAAATTTTGTGTGGGGCCTATCCCAACAATAAGCCTTTGATGAATTGAATAAGTGTTTGTGCTCATCCCCATTACTTTCATTACCAGACCTGCAACATCCCTTTGAGATTGAGACATATGCTTCAGACTATGTTGTGGGTGTCATTCTCACTCAACATGGCCACCCCATGGCATATCATAGTGAGACACTATCAAATGTTTTCCGTAAGTACCCTACTTACTGTTAGCACTATAAGTCACCCTCCAATTTCATAGAAGGTAATCCTAGTACCCATCAGGTTATATGTCACAATGAGTAATTTTGAAGAGGTAAAATGGGCGCAGACTCAAGATAATACCATTTTAACTCAGAAAACTGGACCAGCATGCATGAGAAATTGAGGTATTGATCAACTTCAATCAGTAAGATGTAATAAAGGTAAATATAGGGAAGACTTAGTGAGAGAGGTGAACAAGACTGCTATGGGTATCAGGCTTTCCAGCAGCTTGGAGAAGAAAAACATAGACCCAATATCACTCTTAAGTTCAGGTTTCAGACTGTGAGATATGTCTAAAAAACATAGTGACAACAACACGATGATCAAACCTTCATCACGATGCTGCTACAAAATCCCGACTAGATCTTCCATGCCCAAGCTACTCAGTGTAAGAGGGAAAAATATAACAAGAGCTAACTAAAACTAGTTACGATACCGATGTAATCAAACATACATGGAAACAACATAACAACCTTTGAATAGATTTTCCATGCCTGAGTTTCTTAGAAAATCTTTATACAGAGAAGTGAAAAAAAGATGAATTACAGTAAACAAGAAGTCATAAATCCTGTACATAACCAGAGAACTAGTGTGCTTCATCAAAACATTACAATATGGGAGCCTTTCTCAACCATATAAATAAGTGGAAAGTTTTACTTCGAAAGTATGGATCTAGGTATTTTTGTTAAATTTTGTCCTATATTGAAAACTAGGGCATAGTTAGGAGAAAGAAGAATTGATATGAGTAGATCTGATAGAAATGATGAAAGATATGTTATTCCTATGCATAGAAAGAACGTTTTGACTAACAAATGGATGCAAGGATCCTAGAAATAATTTTTTGCAGGTTAGCCACTATGACCCTAGTGCGCAGTACAAGAAAAGTTGGGGATCATTTAAAAGAAAAAGAGGATTAAACCTTTGTTATAATTGTAGAATACCAGGACATATTGCTAAGGAATTCCCTGGTAGAAGACCTAGTTGTCTTTGTTGTAAATCTATGGACCATGAAGTTTTGGATTTCCTTAGAATGATTGCTAAGTTTGAAAGAATGAATATGAGACAAGAAAACCTTAAGGAATATCAAGAAACTAAGACTATTGCAGAACCCCATAAAGAATCAGAGAACGTATTGCTACAAATGAAAGAAACCCTGAATGATCACATAAATATCAACTTATCAGAGACCTTCAAAGAAAAATAATGCATAGAAACAATACTAGGAGACTTCAACATTGACTGTGTTTTGGATGAAGAAACACAGGTGAATATCATGACAGAAAGAACTTGGGAAATTTTAGGAAAGCATATTATGATTTCTTCATTGGTAGGAATAGGATTATTCAGAGGAAAGATGATAACCCAATGTGTAAGACTCACCCAAATATCTATGAGAGCTCATGGAACTTTGACAGAGGAATATTTTGAGGTTGTTAAATTTATTGAGAGAAACACCCCATTTTCTATGTTACTAGGAAAAAACTGAATTGAGAAGGATCAGGCCAGAAGAAAAGAAGAGGAAGTATTAGAACATAAGAAGAAAGAACTAAAAGATTTCATGACTAGGAGGATAACGAACTTGATTGATGAACATGAGAATATATCAAAGTTGTTTAGAACCAAAAACTTGGATGTCAAAGTTGAAATAACCCAAGAAGACTCACAGAAGAGTGGAGCACCTACCCTAGATAAATAAGAAGTATTTCCCTTGAACCCTATGAAAGAATCTCAACAACACGAAGTTACAATTCCAAAAGGAGATAAAAATCAGAATGGAAAGAGGAATATTGAGACAAAGATCACAGGGAGGAAGGATAGAAAGCTTAGTAATAAGAGAGAAAAGTTGCAGAATGTTCCAGAGGGGACTTCACAGAAGGAAGATTTGCAAAATTGGAGCTTGGTCGGCATATCAAACCAACGCAACATGGCGCTTCGCCATGGTGAAGAAATATAATCGTTGAAGGAATTATGATTGTTATACCAATGCCACAAATGGTTAGAACAACAGTTATGACCAAAAATATCGCCATCATACCATTGGGACCGTGCCTCAATAGAAAAAACTGCATTGATGAAGGCCTGTTGTCCATTACCCGTTGTCTACTTATTCCTTCGACTGTTGCACCAAGAACACTTTTGCAAATTGTATCCAAGACAAATCATTGATAGTGTGTTGTGTTTACTGAGATCGACACCTTTTCAATTGCTTTGATCACTCATTCATCAATCTAAGTTATCTGATCTTGAGTGTGTATGTTAGACGAACTCGTCACCACTGAAAAGTGTGTTGAATAAGTTCTAATCGATTTGATGGCTGAGAGAGTGATGTCCACAGGAGTTCAAGCTTCATGGTCGTGAGGAGTGCAAGCTTCTCCATCGACTACTCATGTATTCAGACCATCCTTAGCTATAGAAGATAAGAGAACCAAGCATTGAGATGACTTGGAAAATGTGAAGTTAATCCCAACTATCCTGCCCGACTACATCCCACCTTTGGTTGGTGCGGTGAGTTGTGACAGTGTCCCGAGGGATTTAGATTATACCTTGGTTACTGCGTACCTCCCGAAGGGGATACATGTAGTTAGAATGCAGCAAGATAATATCACAACATTTAAATTGAATGACTTCAATATTGGGGACCGTAATAACCATAGTATGCTCACCCCTCACAGATACTTGACTAGGATGAAGGCGAAGAACTCAAGAATAATCCCCCAACAATGGACTATGAACTTCGCATAGTCCACCATTCTTAATGTGATGAAGATTCCACATTTTGGAAGGCATCAGGAGCTTAAAGTGTGTGTGAATATCCTGCTATCATGTTACCACGGTGGCTACCTATGGCTAGATAAATGCATCACAGTCGATCTGACGCTGATCCATAGGATCACCGGATTGAGCATGCAGGGACCTGATCCAGAAGACTTCTACCCATGAAAGGTTTCATATCACGCATTGGCATAGAGGATTAAAGACACATATGGAAATGCATAAAAGAGCATGTGAGGATACAAGGTAGCTTCCATTCATAATGGCGCAGTGCACCTGGCCTTCCAACTGATCACAAGAAAGTTGGTGAGAAAGAACAGACCTATGAAGGTCACATGGTTCAGTGTTGACCTCACTGGAAAATCTATAGAAGGACTCCAAATGAACTGGGCGAAGTACTTAGTCAACCAACTCAAATTGGATTGTCGCGAAGCTCAGGATTGGGGCTATGATTTCCATTTTAGCTAGCTACTGATCCTCATAGCTGTTGTAGGAAAATTCACCCTCGGGCAAGTGAATTCCCTCTTGGATCCTAAACTTATAAGACCAAGACAAAAAGGTGATAAATTTGATCATTGACATCCATTTAAACCTATATGAGCTAATCTATAAAGACGAGGAAGAATATGTACCTTTTTTATGATGTTTGTCCTTTCCCATTCCAAGTTTAACTATGATCCTCAAGTTCTTCAACAAGTCCTACAATCCAATCAAAGACAAAACATGCTTCCTATTCTACCACAATTAGTTTGAAACTAGATTTATCCATTAAAGACAAGTTCATGTAGGTATAGATGATATTGAAGGAAACAGGCCAATCACATGTATTAATGAGAACTCAAAAGAGATACTTGCAAAACCTTGATGAAGTTTCAACATCCTCTCCAAGTCCTCCTCATCCAAACCTTGCACAAAGATCCCAAGACCACAAGTTTGATACCTCCAACTTCTTCCTTCCTTCTGAGATCATAAGTTTGGTATCTCTAAACTTCTCCATTCCCCCCTCCTCCATGGAAATCCATAATTATATAGGATTTGGAGGCTTAACCACCATGGAGAGGATTTCTTGTCAGATCCACTAAAAAAGGGATCTCTAAGATATTTAGGGAGAAAATATTTCTTAAGGATTTTAGGGAGGAAATATCTCTCAAGGATTTTAAGGAGGAAATATTTTAACCATCCATGAGATCCTCCACCTTCCCTAAAAAATAGGAAACCAAATGTGAGGTGTATTCTCAGACTTAATTACTAATATTTTATGGATATTAATAATATTTCATGTGCACTTAATTCTCACACTTAAATAATCTATTTTTTCATGAATATTAATAATAATTCATGTGGCCCCGGATGGGGTGACATGCGGAAATGACTTGCCACCTAGCTCTGCATTGAGACATAGCATAAATGTTGATGGACGCTACCCATCCTCTCCACATTTACGATGGTAGATGGCCATTACAGTCGCTATACGAAGGAGGGACTCCTCCCTCGTGTGAAAGCTCTCTCTCATACCACACTCAGCATGACAGGGTTTATGGATAGCCTGGCGAATCCGTCATTTGGCAATTCGAAACCTCGAGTTCCTGGACAGAGATGGTTCTCTCTCATTTTGGACCTCCCCATTGGTTCGGAGCTCTAGTGCAGCTTTGGTTCCCTATCGTCTTGGCTCACTTTCGTTTTGTTGCATTCTCTCTGCATTATCATCCACCACTCAACAACAATGACCAAGAAGTGAGGTAGGCCTCATCGTGGCTCGTCCTGGTACACCCACAAAGAGAAAAGGAAAAGAAGGAAGAACCTGGAGTGTGCTCTATCGATGGCAACCTCCATTCTCCGGAAGAGGGCTCGCGCTAACCAATTGGCTTTGCATGCCATTATTGCTGAGACTGGGACAGAGCGTAGCAGGCATTCCATGGCAATTGAGCCTGGAAGAAGTCTGGAGGGTGGCACCACAGACGAGTTTCCAACCTACTATGTTGAAGAAATGCCATTTGTGGAGGAATTCATGACCACCCTGGAACCCCAAGCCATGGCGCTAAACTTACAGGATGGTAGCGGTCCTAAAGAAAAGATGGCAGAAGATTTCCCTGTGTGCATTGTTGAGGAGATACCGTGGACGGGCGACTAGAGTCCCACCAGCCATGTTGAGTAGGTATTGATCAAGGTTGAGGCTTAGGATAAGGCTCGAGTTGAAGGGAATGTGGACGAGACCAGACCGGGGACGAAGGAGGAAGCGGTCAGTGTAGAACTGACTAATATCGAGGCCAGAGATGGGATGAACGTGGAAGTGGGAAAAAAAATCTTTGATGACGCAGGTGTTCATGACTTGCATGGTCCTTTCCTCTGTGCAGAGCATTTGACTCTGGTGTTCGAACTCCGAGGCCACATGGAAGACTAGGAGAATAGAGCCCTTCTCATGGGACAACGTTTGGACTTTCTCCTGGATGCGTACTCTAATGCTCCAGCAAAGAGGAAATGTCCATTCTGTGTGCAACCATTCGCCATTCCAGCCAGGTCCACATGGCAGATGGGCAAGGGCGATAGGTCACCGGGTATCTAGGTTCTCCTTTGCTAGTTTTTTTTATGTTTAATCATGCTATTGCTACATGTAAACTTGACCTATGGTCCTCTGTCCTGGTTTCCTTCGGCCAGGATAGAGGGCAAAATAGTTTTCTGAACTATGTTGGTTTCCAGTAAAACGACAACATTTTTGGTGGCTCAGAACTATATCTCTGTATATTTTGTCAATGTATCTCTGATAACTTAATATAGCAGGTTCTACCTTTTTTTACTTTAAAAAAAAAATAATAATTCATGTTCACTTGGTATTTTGGCCTTCATGTAATATATACCTCCTCCACATTGACTAGGGATTGTGACATAGGTCATGCCATGGTGTCGAGGTGTATGAGACACTTATATGACACTTTACAACACTTAGGGTGAGGTACCTAGGTGTGGAAATTTCATGTGTAATAGAATACCCCCTAAAGTGTGAGGTCAGAAGAGAGAATTATGGACAAAACACTTTACAAATATTTGATGCAAGGGTGTGGAATCAGAGAACCCAGAAGAGGCTGGAAACAAGCATAAAAAAATATTAATATATGTTCCATTTTCGAGGCAGGCATACCTATGCTCGGAATACAAGATGACTAAAAGCACGACTGCTGACCAATACACTACAGATCCATGAAAAAAATTTGACTAAGGATATGGCCACCAAAGATACAATGTGGATCCATACCTCTATGAAATGAACTGATCGTAGCCATGAAAAATACACAGTGGAGCTACAAGATGAAAAAACATAGCCATGGACCAATACAAAGTGGATCTATGTGACAGTATATATATCAATATTCTAAAAAAAAACTCCTTCGCAACCTAGGTAAAGTAGATATCAGAGTGAACACTCAACCCAAGGTCTTATTACCGATCCCGATGTGGCACAAATCTAACCATGTGAATAGATTTTTTGATGTCGAACATGGTAGAGACCACTTGATTACTGATCAATGAGGTAAACCATTAACAAGTGTGAGGGAAATATTTAGGAATGTCACTGACTCGCAAGGTACCCTAGTACAATCCAATGAATGTGAATAGATGAGTCGAAGTTGAACATTCATGGAATCATTCGATCAGAGGTCAATGATGTAACCCACTATTGGAAGTGAGGAAACGTGCCATTGAGGCATGTAGGTCCCAAGTTAATAATTGGTTTCTAAGTCAAGTTCCCAGATGATGTGTTGAATTCAACAGAAACATACTTGTCGAAGGGGGACCTTGATTTATCCCCCATTATCGACACAAAGCTAACATAGGAAAGTGATGTAAGATGGTGAATCAAATGAGTATGGAATGACACAGGAAATAGAAACTGGTAATATTTCAGATGGATGGTTTGAAGTGAAACTTCCCTTGTCCATGATGAGGCACGACAACTGACTTGGCAGCATTGACTCGATGAGTACCAAAATGTAATGTGATGACAATAAGAGCACTCTTTGACTGGAAAAAAATGTATGGTGACACATCGAATTGGTATGAATCAAAGAAAAGAAGATTACCCAACTGTAAGATGAGACACAAACAGGTACCATGTTCAAGGGTGACAAAAGATACCATAAAGGATTCTCAAAAAACTTGACCCACTTCCTTCAATTTTGCCCCCCACCTAGATAGATAAGTACCTCCTTTTAATTTAATGAGATTGAGGAGGATAACACATGCTCAATATAACTCACCTTTGGTAAGTTCCTCTTCCTTTGTTTAATGAACTAGAAGAAGTAAGGGTTCATTCCCATATGGGCCCTTCAATGTATAATTTTAACGAGTCCAAAGAAGGAAAACTCGGTGGTTTTTCATGTTTAGAGAGTCTGAAAAGAACTTAAAGATGACTCCATTTTTGTCCTTTTTTGTAATTTTATTCTCGCGATGCCAAAAACGAGATAAACTACCACTCGAAAGACACCCTTTAAAACCTTTTAACAAGTGTGAAAGGAAGAAAGATCACTCAACAATATTTTCATGTTTAGAGAGTCTGAAAAGAGCTTAAAGGAGACTTCAGGGGGTTCATTTTTTGCATAACCTTTATGAGTCTGAAAAAGTTATAAAAGTATACTCGGATACATTCTCATGTATTTATGAGCATGAGAAAGAAAAAAGACTAAGTTTGGTATTGGTTTCATTTTTACACAAGCTTGAAACAAAACTAAACTATGCTTGTAAATTTTCAACATAATTTCCAAAGGTTGGGATACCCATGGATGGTTGGTACTCTACCCCCAGCTTGAAAAACAAGTGGATTAACTCTAGAATGATAATCAAAGGCTGGAGACATGCCCCCCAAGCTTCAATTCATTCATTGACTTTGAGTTTGTCACCAATTTATGTACTAGATGGAGAAAAAGGATAAGGGTGGATGAAATGAAGGTTCAAATACGAGACGTAATGAAAGAATCGACTTGGTATGAGAGGTGATTGTTTCATTTTTTAATGATCTTCACATAGGAAAAGAACTATGCTCAAGGCTCTGGGTTGAATCGCCTAATTTCTATTTCATTTTTTAACAATCTTGCCACAAAGAGAAAAAACTATGCTTGTGACCTTTGTTTCATTTTTTAATGAGATTTCTACATAGAAGTAAAAACTATGCTCGTATCTTCTGTTTAATTTTTTAATGAGATTTCCACAAATAATAAAAACTATACTCAATACCTATGTTTCATTTTTTAACAAGCTTTCCACAGAGAAGCGAAACTATGCTTGCAACTTCTGTTTCATTTTTTAACAAGCTTGCCATAGAGAGGAAAACTATGCTTATGACCTCAGCTTGATCATGGATTCCAAGAGGACAATTATCTGGAAGGAATACATGTTAAGGTACAAACACCAATCATGGCTTCCAAGAGATCTTCGCTAGATGGAAGAAAAGAACTCTGGAAGGAATACATGTCGACGACCTCGATAAGGGTAGGGAGATCTGGATCTACTAGTCCTATTGAAGAGATCACCATGTCAACTACCAGATATAATTCACAAAAGGATGAGCTTATTGTGAGAGGCTCATCTTCATTGGTAGTTGAAGGCATGGGAGATAATGCCACACAATTGACCTGTGGCGGGGGCAATATCATCTCCATATAAGAACCGTTTAGGGAGCTCATTGGGTTGGTACTCAAGTCAGGACCAATGCATGAAAGTTGATCAATAGTCACCATTCTTCCATCATGTGGGAAAGATATCACATGAAAAAGAGTGGACACAATAACTTTCATGGCATAGACATAATCTCACCCAAGGAGTAAATCGAAATCCAAGGGGTGTTGGACTACCATAATATCAATAAAGAAATTTTTCCCTCCCAAAGTTATAGGAAATAGGGGAAGAATCCCTAAAGGGTAACTGGTTCTTCTGTTAAAATTGAACAGAGTCTGGGTAACCAACACAAGCTGAGGATAACCCAAAGATTACCAACCAATAGAGGACAAGATACTAATGGATGAACCTTCATCTATTAGCACATGAGGAACGTCCCAACCACAAACTTGTACTATAATATTGAAAGGAATGTGAGAGGGAAGACGAGGTCCAATTATATCACCCCAATAAAAAAGGATGGCCTCATTACTTGGAGGGGGTTTCATGGGAGAAGGAGGAATTCCCCCCAGCATGGTATATTATGTATCAATGAGAAAAATGTGGGCAGTATCGGGTTTACTCTCTAGAGGGAGGGTAGGATCGATTGATAATGACATCAAATCGACCACTTGGGTTGCATTCCCCAAGGGGAGAATGGGATTGATAGGTGGAAACAGATTGACCACTTGGGTTGCACTCTCTAATGGGAGAGCAGGATTGATCGAAGATGGGATCATATCAACCACTTTTTCAACTGGTTCAACTAAGGACGTGACTAGATTGACGACATGATCAACTAGACTAACCGATGAAGGGACCAGAGAAACCACTTTGGCACTTGTCAGAGGAGGAGTGGGATTGACCACATTGGCACTCTTCAGATGAAGGGTGGGATTGACCAATGATGAGACTGGATGAGTCACTTGGGTTTCACTTTTCAGATGAAAAGTGGGTCTGATCGATGATGAAACTGGATCAGCTACTTTGGTTAACGATTCAACTGAGGATGAAACTAGATTGACCACCTGATCAACTAGATTGACTAGGGATGGAACCATATTGACCATTCCATCAACTAACGATGGGTTGCGATAAATATTATGATAACCAGTTAGGAGTTGAAGTTTTTCCAAAAGAGAAGAAGCCTCATCCATACAAGGAAAAAGGTGAGAATAATTATCACCTTCGCATAACATACAAGGAAATTTGATAGTTGTCTTCTTCTTACCAACCTTAACGTCACTAGTTGATGGGGTTTCACCAACATGTCAAGTAGGGGCTGATGACATGGAGGACCAAATTTCTAAGACCTTGGGAAGACCATGGAAATCCCTCAGAAAGCGTTCACCTTTACAAATACTACAAGGGAATTTGGGTTTCATATTATTCATTTTAATCTTGTTGACCTCATAAACAGTCCTAGTACTATTAATAGTAGCTAGTTGCTTGGATCCAACATCTGATGTAGTTGGAGTCTTGGTCCTTTTCGAGTTATTTTTATTATTCTCTTTCTGTTTCTTCTTCTTCTTATCAACCTGACTACTCTCTTTAGAGATTTCACTAGGAGAAGAAGGAGAAAGGGAAGGATACTTAATGGGTGAAGAAGGATAAAATTTGACATGAGGTTGATGTGTGGGTGGTGTACTTACACCTGAAGAAATAGGTGCAGCTGAATCACTTGGAATATTTGAGATCACCAGAGTGGGGAACAACCAAATCGGTAATCCGATGGTGAGTCTCAGAAGACTCAGTGTGGAAATGTATGGAGGACCAATGTTTCCAAAAGAAGGAAAGGCGAAAGGTTCCCCAGAAGGAGTTCCTCCATTGGTACTCCTAGGAGTTGATGCCATTAACACTGATTCGACCTAAGTTCCACTAAGTAAAACAAAAAAAACACACTATGAATCTAAGAAGCAAACAATTAAACAAAACTTCCCACAATGAAACCACTAGTTGGTGATGAAATCCAACATCATGAGATCAATATAGGAAGGGGTGGGGATAGAGCGGGTGGATTAGTTACATTGGTAACCTGCTTAACAGACTTATGCCTTGGTGCAAGCTTCCATGCAGTAAATGTGGATTTACCTTGCAAGGAGCCTGAGTGATTTTGACCAACGTCTATTCCAGGTATAGTGAGACTTCCCTTCACTATCACCTTGTGTAAGACCCTGAATATTATGGCTACTAAGGTCACTGCTCATATTCATCCCCTGGGCGGGTACAGTCGACAGTCTAGTCCAAACTTATGGGTAGGATAACAAGTTTGAAATCATTCAAGAGAATTGAGGACAAGTGGAACGGTAAAACTCCAGAGGACCCCAAACAGATTCAAAATTCACGAAGCACCGAGACCAAATGAAGATTGTTAGACCTCAAGAAGAACCCCCAATATATGATCTGACTACTATGAATGGTTGAACCACAGAGTGATAACTTCTATAACTCTCTCGAATGTGACCTTGTGCGTAACCCCTATGTGAGAGGGGGATCCTAGTAATCTTAAACAAAAATTGGATTTTCTCTCCCTAGAGAAAGACGCTAAGTTTGTTTGAAAGATTTGGAAAGTTATCCTTTCAACCTATTCCAAATCCCTACACCTTAAGCTAATGTAGGTTTGCTAATAGAAAAAATGTCTGATAAATTTTAGTTTAGCGCTTGATTTTAAGGCTTTTGTTTACTGAAGAGGAACATGGAGTGGAATAAATGATGTTTTGACCGACTCTAAACAATGCAAAGAAACGATAATGAAAATACTTCACTTCTATTAAAGCTATATTACGAGAAGGAGAAAATGTTTATCATTCCAGATGCACAATGTCCCAAAATGCCAAAAACCATGCAATTTCACTACTTCGAATGCAAGATAGTTTCAATACCTAAAATAAATATTGCAAGTATCTTCTTTGTTTGATTATGATGTATATAGAAAGTAAATACAAACCCTTTTATGTTCTACTACTTTCAATCAGGAGAAAGATTCAAATGCAGATGCAAAAGACACGAAGCAAACAGGCTACAAACAAAGCATGCACTCAAGGCAGTGAGGTATGAAAGAAAAAAGTATAAACTTGTTCTGACAAGAACACAATCAATGATTCTACAACCAATCAATAATTAAAGGAGTACAATAATATGTAGAGAAGAATCCAAGAAAATAAAGGGAGAAAGAGAAATCACTCAAATTGTCCTGACAAAACAGGCAGCTAGAAAGGGCAATTTCACATTTCTGAAAATGTTTCAAGCTCCAATCAAGAAAATAAGGGTTTATAAGAACCAAATATCAACCTAAATAAATTCACAAACCAATCACAAATTCTAGGTAAATACTTCCACAAAACAAGATGAGAAAATCTGAGCAGAAAAGGGCAAAACTCCTCCAAAATGGAGACCAGCTCTCCCTGTTCCAAGGGTACAAAGTATTGATGTGATCCCTAAATAAATGTAGGGGAATGATATTTCTTTGATATGGCCTATAGGGGGCCGGTGATCCATCCAAAAATTCAAAAACAGTCCAAAAAATGAAGAAAAACTCACCCAGAATGCATAAAAAATAGTGAAATTGCTAGTGAAGGTAGAAGAAGACTAATGGATGATGATCAAATAATAAAAGTGATATCAAATGTGGGAAAATGTAAATAAGGAAAAGAGGATTTTTTTGGGAAAAATGACCTCAAATATCAAATGGAACAGTGGATAGATCTTTGAATCTCCTTACAACAACTTTCATTCAATCAGATAAATGAGAAGAAAAAAATAAATCGACTCTAAATATTCAAATAAGAAGAGCGACTTCAAATTAAGGAAGAAAAAGGTCAACAATACAAACAAAACATAATCAATTCTTAGAAATCAAGATGTTGGAGGAAAAAAACAAGGACACACTAAGATGTTATTAACCCTGAGTAGATGAATCAACAAAAAGTAAACTCAGAGATCAACTCCCAAAAGTTTTTTTTAACAGAAAAAGACCGACACTCTGGTGTCAAGGGTACCAGAGTGTTGTAGTGCTCTATGGGAGCCTGCAAGGGAGTTCCATCACTTTGGTGGTAGAGGAAGGGGAGCACTGGCCTCTCAGAACTCAAAAACTTACCCAAAACTCAAAAAACTCAAGAAAATCCAGAAATTGAGTGTGTATGGAATGAATCCAAGAGCCAACAACACATATAAGAATAAAAAACATAACATGGATAATATATAAAGGTGATAAAAGGAGAAAAACAATACCAAGGAAGAAAACCAAAACTTAAAGCTTCTCCCTAGTGGAGTCGCCAATTTCTGTTGTAGGAAAATTCCCCTGCGGACAGGTGAATTCCCTCTTGGATCCTAAACTTCTAAGACCAATACAAAAAGGTGCTAAATTTGATCACTGAAATCCATTTAAACCTAGATAAGATAATCTATAGAGAATAGGAATAAGATGTACCTTTTTTACGATGTTTTTCCTTGCCCACTCCAAGTTGAACTATGATCCTCAAGTTCTTCAACAAATCTTGCAATCCAATCAAAGAAAAAACATGCTTCCTATTCTACCACTATTAGTTTGAAACTATATCTATCCATTAAATACAAGTTCATGTATGTATACATGATCATGAAGGAAACAGGCCAAGAACATGTATTAATGAGAACTCAAAAGAGATACTTAAAAAACCTTAATGAAGTTGCAATAGCCTCTCCAAGTCCTCCTCGTCCAGCCCTTGCACAAAGCTCCCAAGACCATAAGTTTGATACCTCCAATTGATTCCTTCCTTATGAGATCATAAGTTTGGAATCTCTAAACTTCTCCATTCCCCCCTCCTCCATGGAAATCCCTCATTATAAAGGATTTGGAGGCTTAACCACCATGGAGAGGATCTCTCATCAGATTCACTAAAAAAGGGATCTCTAAGATATTTAGGGAGAACATATTTCTTAAGGATTTTAGGGAGGAAATATCTCTCAATGATTTTAAGGAGGAAATATTTCAACCATCCATGAGATCCTCCACCTTCCCTAAAAAATAGGAAACCAAATGTGAGGTTGATTCTCACACTTAATTACTTATTTTTCATGAATATTAATAATAATTCATGTGCACTTGATTCTCACACTTAAATAATCTATTTTTTCATGAATATTAATAATAATTAATGTGCACTTGTTATTTTTGACTTCATGTAATATATCCCCCCTCCACATTGACTAGGGATTGTGTTGGCCCTTGACCAAGTTTTGGGAGATTATTGGTCATAGTGACCTATCTTGGGACTTCGACAGCCTGTCGAAGGAGGAGCGCAAGACGAACAAAGATCACGGGAACTTGACCCACTTTTGGGTCCTTTTTCGTTTTTGGGGATTATGTAACAGCATTGGGATGTCGGCCCATGGGTTTACCCATGTCTAGGCCTATTTTGTATGTATAAATAGAAGTCTAGGCAATGTAAGAAGTAGTTGAAGTTGAATAGTGCATCTATGCGATGTGAATGTATGCTAAGTGCAAGTAGAGTCTGTAAGAACTGTGTGCATGACTTTAAGAGACTTGCAGAGCTAACTGCAGGTCCTTGTAATAGATTGTAGAAGTCTGAGTGATGTAATGCAAGGAAGAAGGATCTAGCGAGCTATGCAAATCTTCTGTCCTATGCAAAGTAGGGGTTTCAATGGCTCTGTGCTTGTAACCAATTCACTAAAGATAATGAAGAAGAAGAGTTGGTGGACGTAGCCCCAGGGTGGGGGTGAACCACGTAAACACTATGTTGTCTTGCTTTGTGCTTGTCTTAATGTGTTTGTGTCTTCTTTTGCTAAGTTCTTTGAGATGATTAGATAGATCTGCTTATGCTTAGTGCTAATGATCTATGAGAATTTTAGATCTGATCCATATGAATGTGATGAGTGCTTGATCTGCTAGATCTGACCTATCTATTGATGTTAAGTGATTAAAGTACATTATATCAATGTGAATGCTATGAAGCCCTGTTTTATCAGCGAAGTGATTCTTGATTGTATATTGAGGAACTAACAGTGATAAGTTCTTTATTAAAGTATTATAATCACATATTTGTGTCCCAACTAAGGTTACAGAGACCTGAGTCTTCCAACCACCCCTGCCTCTACCTCAGGTGAGACCTCATCTTCTTCACAGGTGTTGTCGAAAGGGTCGATATTTAGGTCTTTTATCATGACTTGTTGTAGCGTTGAACCCTGGGTCTGCCCCTGTGACAATAAATGGTTCTATTTTCGGGACCTGAAACTGTGATTGTTGGGAACTGAGAAAGAAGAAGCTTTGCACAAAGATCCATCCTGAAATTGTGAAAGATCTATGCATAGATCTATTGCCCTAGTGTGAAAAATTCTACTTGACCTAATAAGTTATGTGCTAAAGAAAGAAGCCCGATCTAAAGAAAATAAGTCAGATCTGAAGAAAAGAAGAAAGATCTGGAAGCTTTGTGCTCTAAAAAAGGAAAAAGTGATAATTTATGATTAAAAGAGGTAAGATCTGCAAGCTTTGTTCTTTGATAAAGGTAAGAATAGTTAAAAGTTTTAGATATGGAATATTTGTGCTCTGTAGAAGTAAGGTAAGTGGAAATTTTTGTTTCTAGAGTATGGATCTAGGTATGTTTAATAGAGTCTATCCTAGTTTGGAAACTAGCGTATTAATAGATGAAAGAAGATTTGATATGACTAGATCTGATAAGAATAGTGAAATATATGTTATACCTATGCATAGAAAGAATGTTTGGACTAAAAAATGGATGCAGGATCCTAGAAATAATTTTTTATAGGATAGCTACCATGATCCTAGTGCACAGTTAGGAGAAGCTAGGGATGATTTAAAAGAAAGAGAGGATTAACCTTTTGTTACAGCTGTAGAAAAATGGGACATCTTGCTAAGGCATGCCCTGGGAGAAGACCTGGTTGTCTTTGTTGCAAAGTTATGAACCATGAAGTGTTGGATTTCCCTAGAATGATTGATAAGATTGAAAGAATGAACATAAGACAAGAAAACCCTAAGGCAGATCCAAAAACTAAGCCTATAGTAGAACCCCAAAAAGAATCAAAGAACGTATTACTACAGATGAAATAAACCTTGAATGACCACCGACATGTTAGATTATTAGAGATCTTTAAAGAAAAGGAATGCATCGAAGCAAGAATATGAGACTTTGACATTGAATGTGTTCTAGATGAAGAAACACAGGTGAATATCATGACAGAAAGAACTTGGGAAGCTATAGGAAGGTCTACTATGATTCCTTCATTAGGAGGAATAGGGTTATTCATAGGAAAACTAGTAAACCTATGTGGAAAGCTCACTCAGATATCTATGAGTG
Organism: Picea glauca; assembly: GCA_000966675.3. Classification (NCBI taxonomy): domain Eukaryota; kingdom Viridiplantae; phylum Streptophyta; class Pinopsida; order Pinales; family Pinaceae; genus Picea; species Picea glauca. The sequence continues at coordinate 139,163 of JZKD02S1635713.1, read as the reverse complement.
CCAATGGAACTTCGACAAAAGAATATTTTGAGATTACTCAATTTATTGAGGACCAAACCCTGTTTACCATGTTACTAGGGAAACCTTGGATTGAAAGATATCAAGCCAGACAAAAAGAAGAAGAATAAGTTTTGGAGCATAAGAGACAAGAGTTAAAAGATTTCATGACTAAAAGGATCGCATACTTGATTGAAGAATAGAAGAATAGGTCAAAGCTACTGAACACTAGAGACCCAGATGTTAAAGCTGAAAGAACATTAGAAGACTCTTAGAAGACTGAGGTACCTATCTCAGATAAAGAAGAGGTGTTAATCTTGAATCCTAGGAAAGAATCTCAACAACGCGTAGTGACTATGTCTAAAGATGATAAGAATCAAAATGGAAAAAGGACTACCGAGACAAAGCTCACTGGGAGGAAGGATAGAAAGTTAAGTAAGAAGAGAGCTAAGTTTGAAAATTTACAGAAGGTTCCAGAGGGAACTTTGCAGACATAAAATTTGCAGAATGGGAGCTTCGTCGGGATATCAGAACAACGACACATGACACTTTTCCATGGCGAGGAAATATAGCCGTTGGGACTGATATATCCGTTCAACTGCCACTCTGAACAGGTCGAAAATTATTTATAGCTCAACACCAGACCATTGGGAAATGCCATAACAGACATAACAAGAGTTAATGAGGCTTCATACCCATTACAAGAGAACTGTTGTCGAGTTTCCTATTTATCCCATTGCCCCATGCATGGAGAACATTTTTTCTAACCAAGAATTTGAGCCCACATACCAAGTGAATTGTATACAGTGATCATTTACCTCTTGTTGTTTATTCTAGTGCAGTATATGAGTTAATTGTGAACCCAATATTGTTAATCCCAAGGGCATATGTCCGACGAGCTCACTGCAGTTGAAGAATCAGTAACAAAATTACTCCTCGACTTGATGACTGAAAGAGTCATGTAAGCGAGAGTATTGCCTACCAGTATACAAGCATCATCGATGAGAGGACTATTGGCATCTCCATCCACTGCTTGAGCTAGACCATCATGGCCTGCAGATGAGAAGTGAATCAAGAACAGGGACGATCTTGCGAATGCTAAGATGATTCTGAGAATTTTACCCACCTATCTACCACCTTTGAGTAGTGCAATAAATCAAGACAGTGTGCCTAGGGACTTTGAGTATGAATTGGTAACTTCGTACATCCCAAAGGGGATATGTGCAGTTCACGCAGATCAAGAAAAGATAGAAGCATTGATGTTTAGTGACTTCAACCTCGGCGACAGGAAATTCTACAACATGCTCACCCCACATAAGTACCTGACCGGGATAAAATGAAAGAATTCAAAGATCGTCCCCCAGTCATGGATCCATAACCTTGCGTAGTCCACACTACTCAACGTCATGAATATTCCTCACTTCGGAAGAAACCAAGAAGTTAATGCATGCGTCAAATTGCTATTGTCCTATTACCATGGTGGAGACTTGTGGTTAAACTACCATATCAAAGTGGATCCAGCATTGATCAATCAGATCCTAGGGCTGAGTATGCAAGACCTTGACCCACAAGATTTCTACCCCGAAAAAATAATGGATTTCACTCTAGCACAAAGGATCAAAGAAACCTATGGCGATGTCAAAAAGGGAACATGAGGCTACAAGGTAACTTCTATCCAAAGCAGCACAGTGTTCCTAGCCTTTCAATTGATCGCAGGAAAGTTAATCCCTAAGAACCAACCCACCCAAGTCACTAGTTTTGTAGTCAACATCGGGGGGAAGTGCGTGGAGGGCCTACAAATGAATTAGGTGAAGTACCTCATGAACTAGTTGGAACTGGACTGCAGGGAAGTGCAAGATCAAGGATATGAGTTCCACTTCAGTTGGCTTCTAATCCGGATTGCTTTCATTGCATGGGAGATGATGGAAGGTGCGACCTTCTCAGACATCAATCCCTTTGAACCTATGGCCATGAATTTCAGTACATTGTGGTATTCCAGTGACATGAACAAGAAATGGTAGTCAAATTATGTATTCCACACATATTACAATCAATTGAAGTTAGCTATCCATTCTGAGCCTCGCATCACACCAAATACTCTCCATAGGTTTCGGCCTTTAATGAAATTCAATGTGGACCACCATTTCATTTATATTACAGCACACACTAATGAGCACAAGCAACAAATTCAATCTTACTACAAGAAGATAGAGGAGGACTTATAAGAAATCACTAATGATTGGTCGATGGACCTCCTCATTCCAGAAGACCTTGCAGAGATATCCAATATAGATAGTCCAGAAAATACACCGGATACACCTGGACCTAGCAAGATAATGAAGACTTAAGAGGTTCATGATTTAGACAGATGTTCAGTGAAGACCGCTTCCATATCAGTAGAACAAGGAGGATATGGAGGAGAGATAGATGGCGCAAAAGTTGAATAGAAGAAAGGCAAGGTTAAACTGCCTAGAGATGAGGAGGATTCCTAGAAGAAAAGAAAGGTTTCCTTGCCAAAACCTTCCTATCCAAAGAAAGTGAAAGAAACCATGACTAAAATGTAGACCATCCTCACCTCCGACGAATTGGATTTTATCATAGAAGCCCTGAATGATGCTACATTGGAGATAGTAGAGAAGTAAGAAGATAAGCAGGAGGAGGTGTTCCATCAGATTAAGGACGAGCTCCAAGGAGTGCATCAGGCACTACAATCCAACCACACAGTCTCCACTGCACCTCTATCAGAAGGAACATCAAAAATGGGAGATGAGCCAGCTCAACTCCACTGCATCACTGATATTGTCAAAGCTCACCTTTGATGAGCTCAGGAAGAAACAACACAAGCTACTCAAGATTTGGCACAAGTATAGGGAGACCTTGTAGAACAATGTAGTACTGCAAAAAGGGTAAATATTTCTTTACAAGCAAAGTGAGATGAAGAAAAAGAACAACTATATCAAAGAAAGGAACAATTACTCACAAAGCAACTCGCAGTAAAGGAAATGGTTCACAGAGCACTTCTCTCTGTGACATTCATAGAAGTAATGACCGAAGAGTGAGTTCCATAGCAAGTGGCACAACTTGAAGAAGTAATCCAACAGCTCTAGCAGTGCATAACAGAATTGGAACTCTGCAATGTGCCCAAGACCCCTTAAGATGTAAGAGATCAAAGGGAAGAAACTGCCCACAACGCAGTTGACAGACTAAAATATCTTGCCTTGGAGTGCAAGCAACTGAGTAACCGTAATTCCCAAACATATGAGAACCTCACTGAGAATCCAAAGTTACATGCATTAGAGTCAAATCTCAAAGAAGTAATGTAGCACACAAACACACTACAAGTGTAGCTGAAAGCCTTGTCGATTTTGGAAAGAATGAAGCAGTCTCAGGAGAAACGCACCGCTCAGTAGAAAATCCATATGATTTAAAGTAGAGTGATGGACGTTACTCAATGACTTCAACCAATACAAGATAAGGTGTGCCAATTATTCACAGAGGTTGAAAGATAAGGAGTAGATCTAAAATAGGTTGTCATCACAACAGAACAATGCCTAGAAGGGCCTGTGAATCACACAGTGATCCAAGAGTTCACCAAGAAAGAGGTCATCATACAGCAGCAGGTTGAATCAGATGGAAGCAAGCTCAAGGCCTTTGAAGCAGAACTAGTCAGATCTGAGTGACTCGAGACGAGTCACAGGTGAGTGTTGGGGGCCTGTTGGCCCTTGACCAAGTTTTGGGAGATTCTTGGTCATAATGACCTATTTTGGGACTTCGATAGCCTATTGAAGGAGGAGCGTAAGATGAAGCAGAGATCACAGGATCTTGGCCCACTTTTGGGTCCTTTTTGGGTTTTTGGGATTATGTAATGGGATTGGGATGTCAGCCCATGGGTTTACCGATGTTTAGGCCTATTTTGTATGTATAAATAGAAGGATAGGCAATGTAAGAAGTAGTTGATGTTGAATAGTGCATATATGTGATGTGAATGTATGCTAATTACAAGTAGAGTATGTAAGCCCTTTTTTCATGACTATAAGATACTTGCAGAGCTAAGTGAAGGTCCTTGTAACAGATTGTGGAAGGCTGAGTGTTGTAATGCAAGGAAGAAGGTTCTAGCAAGCTGCGCAGATCTTCTGTCCTATGCGGAGTGAGGGTTTCGATGGATCTGTGCTTGTAATCAATTGAGTGAAGATAATGAAGAAAAAGAGTTGGTGGACGTAGCCCCAGGGTGGGGGTGAACCATGTAAACACTATATTGTCTTTCTTTGTGCTTGTCTTAATGTGTTTATGTCTTATTTTTCTAAGTCCTTTGAGATGATTAGATAGATATGCTTATTCTTAGTGCTAATGATCTGTGAGAATGTTAGATCTGATCCATATGAATGTGTTGAGTGCTTGATCTGCTAGATCCAACCTATCTATTGATGCCAAGTGTGTAAAGTACGTTATATCAGTTTGAATGCTGCAAAGCCCTATTTTATCAACAAAGTGATTATTGATTGTATATTGAGGAACTGACGGTGCTAAGTGATTTATTAAAGTATTATAATCACAGATCTATGTCCCATCTAAGGTTGTAGACACCTGAGTCTTGCAACCACCCCTGCCTCTACCTTGAGTGAAACTTCATCTGCTTCGCAGGTGTTGCCGAAAGGGTCGGTAGTTAGGGCTTTGTTGGTGTGTTGTTGTAGCGTTGAACCCTGGGTCTGCCCCTGTGCCAATAGATTCTGACATAGGTTATGCCATGGTGTTGAGGTATATGAGACACTTTACAACACTTAGGGCGAGGTACCTAGGTGTGAAAATTTCATGTGTAACAATATCATTTATTGCTTGGGATATGTCAGAAGGTGCAACCTTCATGGACATTGAGACGTTCAAACCACTCGTTGTGAACTTCACCATGCTCTGGTACTTGAGCAATATGGGAAAAAAGTTGCAGTCGAACACAATATTTCACACATACTATCTCTAATTGAAGAGGGCTATTGTGGTTGTCCCTCATATGACGTCGAACACCTTGCAATGGTTCAGACCCCTCATGAAGTTCCACATAGATTGACACTTTATTTATATCACTATGTGCGCAGTCGAGCATAAATAAGAGCTTCAATCATACTATAAGCTCACAGAGGAGGACATTGAGGAGATAACCAAGGACTGGTATGCAGATCTCCTTATCCCTGTCGACCCCATAGAAATGTCTAATCCAAAACTAATTTGCAGATAAGAGGCCACTCATGAAGAAAATGACACAACTGGAACTAGCAGAAGGAGGAAGACCGAAGAGATATAAAACCTTAGCATCGCATCAGAAGAAACCACTTCAGAGTCACCTTGACGAGGAGGTAATGATGAAGTAGATAAAGAAGAGACCAATGGAAAAGATGATCAACAGAATTAAGGTGAAGTAACACCACCTAGGGATCCTATTCATTATATTGATCCCTCCAAGAAAAGGAAGGTTTCCCCACAAAACCTACATCGCAGAAGAAATCCAAAGCCACTAGGACTAAGTTATAGACTATGCTCACGATCGATGACTTTGACTTCATCATTGCAACCATATTAGATGCTTCATAGGATATTATACAGAACACATAATCCAAGCAAGAAACCATGGATGATAGGACTAATACAAAACTCAGAGGGATACAGTAGGCCCATCAATATAGCCGTGCAATATCCACTACACCCCTGCCATCAAAAGAACTAGAGTTGGGAGATGAGCCTGCCCAACTCCGCAAAATAGTTGACACGACCAAATATTTCCTTCATCGAGCGCAAGAAGAGAAAGAAAAGGTTTTAGTGGCCCTGAAGAAATCACAAGAGGAAATGATAGAGAAACGTCAAGTTGTACAGTAGGAGAAGGATGAGCTCCACACCAAGTTTGAAGAAGAGAGAGCGCAGGTCAAAGAAGAGAGAGAGAGGAGTTGCTCGCAGAGAATCTCAGAGTCAAAAAGGAGTCAGCAGATCACTTCTCTCTGTGACAGGCTTAGAGAAAAATGTGGAAGAACCAATAGAGCATCAAGTAGCACAACTTCTAAAAGATATATAATAGGTTCAACAGATAATTTCATACCTAGAGATATGAATAGTGCAAAGTACCCTGCAGGCCATATGAGATCAAAGAGAAGCCACTACACAGAGCACAGTTGAGAGGATCAGAGCATTCTCTATGGAATGTAAACAAATTAGCATTAGAAGTGCACAAACCTATGAGCAACTTATTGAAGACCCTAAACTAAAGGCACTGGATTCACAGCTCCAGGAGGAAAAGAAGAAAACAACAATAGTACAGGCACAGTTGAAGCTCCTGTCAACAATTGAAAGGATGAATCGATCCCAGGAATAATGCACTACTGAACAGTAGGTCCACACCATACAAATAAAAGTCATGGAAGTGACTCAGAGGCTCCAACCAGTCCAGGACAAAGCATGCCAAATGTTTGAGGAGATTGAAGGCTTAGGAGCAGAGCTAGAACAAGTCCTCGCTGCAATCGAACAATTCTTAGAGGGACCTGTCGATGAAGCAGTTATCCAGGAGTTCATCGAGTAGGAGGCCTTGGCACAACAACATGTTGAAGCAACTCGAGACAATATTGAGGCTTTTTAAGAAGATCTACCCAGACCAGAGTGACTCAGGAAAAATCACGAGTGAGTGTTGGGGGTCTGTAGGCCCTTGACCAAGTTTTGAGGGTCCTTAGTCATGTTTGACCTATTTTGGGACTTTGACAGGATGTCAAAGGTGGAGCGCAAGTCAAAGAGGACATCACAGGATCTTGACCCCTTGTTTAGGGATTTTTGGATTTTGGGCTTATGTAACAGGTGCGAGGATCTTAGCCCATGGGTTTACCCATGTTTAGGCCCATTTTGTAATGTATAAATAGAAATCTAGGTGATGTAAGTAGGGGGTGTATGTGATTCTAAGTGAAAAAGAGCACAAGTGTGTGATACCAAGTGCTAAGTGCAAGTGATAGTTGTACATGCTATATGCATGTTGTGTGATATTTGCAAGGCTAAGTGCAAGTGACTGTAAGAGATTGAGTAGAAGCTTTGTGTTGTAACCTATATCGGGGAAGGAGGATCTGGCAAGGTGTGTGCAGATCTCTTGTCCTATGCAGAGTAGGATCTTGTGGATCTTTGTATGTAGAAGATTGACATAAGATAATAAAAGAGAAGAAGAGTTGGTGGACGTAGCCCTAGGCTAGGGATGACCCACATATATCCTGTGTGTTATGATTTGTGTGATATATTGATGTTCTATGTGTTTACTTGCTTAGTTATTTGATGTAATATGAATGGTAGATAGATCTGCGATGCTTTGTGCTTAATAATATGAATAAGTGCTAGATCTAACCTATGTGAATGAGCTTAGTACTCGAATGTACTAGATCTGGGTGAATATTGCAATGCTTTGTGATTAGGGTTTTTACTGCGAAGTAGATACTGGTTAGATACTGATGGACTGTAATTGCTATGTGCTTTGATAGAATATTGTAATCATAGATCTATGTCCTAGCTAAGATTGTAGACATTGAAGTCCTACAACCACCCCTTCCTCTACCTCGAGTGAGACTTCATCCGCTTCACAGGTGTTACCAAAAGGGATGGTAGTTAGGGTTTTGTTGGTGTGCTCTTGAGAGTTGAACCCTGGGTTTTCCCCTGTGCCAACGCAGACTGGGCATGTAGCTCCCTGTCAGACGCGAGTTCATATTTTAAATTCATTTATGGATTTCCATTTATGGAAGGAGACGATGTCTCAACCAACTCCTTCCCTTTCACTAACTACCTATGTTGGGATCAGGACGGAGCCCAAGTCAACTCTGCACCTGGAAAATGTGCCAGCTTCACCCTGCTCCTTTGCCACCTATGCTTTGTTGGGCCCTTATAGGGAGAACTGGTAGGCAGACATGGAGGAGATAATGGAGAGTGGGTGGAGTGATTTGCATAGACTTGCAGGCTACAACAAATGATCGACGACCATGTGGAAGGATGTGGCGGTAGAGCAGTGAGTAGGAGGCGTGGGTGCTGGTATGCGAGAAGTCGAGGTGTAAAAGTGTAGGGGTGATTTGGTGAAGGGAGAGGGTGTGGAAGTAGATGGAAGTGATGGGTCAGGGGTAAAAAACTAATGGTGGAGGGTACATGGAGTGGGAGTGGAAGACAAATGTTAGGAGATGAGAGGGGGGAGAAATGACAGCGGATAGGGACAAGTGTGTAGTCGGGTGAGTGGAGGACATGTGTCATCGGGATTGTGAGCAGTATGGGAAAGTGGTAAGGTGGTTATATTGGAGGGGGGGGGGGAGACGGTAAGTGGTGATGTGCCAGGGGCATCCAAGTTGCTGAGAAGGTGACATGATAGTGGGCGTCTCGTGCCAGAAAACCACTTGCTCGGACCCCCCCCGTTAAAGGCAGAAGTTTAGGGGGTGAGGGGGTCCAATATTGGATCAGGACTGTAGATCTGAGTGTACACTACTCATATGCAGATCCAAGCGCACTCCTTAGAACAATGTGCCAAACTATCAAATTGTCAATTAAACTAGGATAAAAACATAATGTGGGTTGCACAAAAGACCCATTTTCTTGAAATTTTCACCAAGGTGTTAGTTCCAAAGGAAATAAACACCATGGTGTCAAAAATATGTGCTAACATTAGGCTCCATGGGGGATATATACCTCCCTACAAGGATCTAAGAACTCCTTTTGCAGCTCTAGTGCCTTAGTGTTGGGTTGTGGAGTCATGCTCGAAAAAATCCTATTGAGGAACACAGGATGACATGTATACTACCTACTTGAAAAGAAAGCAAACAAACATGCTTCGGAAGGAGCTTATTTATATACAACACCTAAGCTAACTGATTTATACAAAGGGCTAGGTGAAGAAAATTTTTCACCAAATCCAATCAAGTAACCCCCTAACTGAAAACTTATTTACTTTGTCACTGATCAATAAAAGATAATGAAACAGTGACAAAAAATTAGTTATATCTTTCAACTCTTCTCCTAGTGCTGAAGGAAAGATAAATTTGGGAGGTTTCAATACCTGGAAAAAATTCCACTCCATGTACTCCCCTACAGGGTCATAAAATAGGTGACAATTATTGGGCTGGCAAAAAAAAACATGCTCTATCTTACAGTTGCTCACCTCTGGTTGAATCTCTGTGGCAAGCCTAGGTGAGTGAAAGGTTGATGCAGACTACTGGTGCCCTTCTCCTTCATCTACTCTGATAACCTCATGTATATCAATAGATGGCCCTCTATGTTTATCATGCTGCTCTTGGTAAAATATTTCACTTTCACTAGAAGGCTGGAGGCTAAAGCCAGGTGATATCTTCTCATTTATAGGTTTTGGAAAAGATTTAAAATTCTCATATGACTCCTCCTTTTCTCCTTCATGGCTCTCCCAATGATCTGATTCATAATCATCATAAACAAGAATCATGGAAAATCTTCGCTCTTCGTCATCTTCATTGGGATATTCATCAAAAGTTGGTTGCACTTGGTCAGTATTTTAAATCACTTCTTCATCATAAGAAGGGATTACAAAAACATTCATTTCAAGGACCAAAATATCCTCTGCATCTCCTTCATAAGAGAAACAAGCATGATTTGCCTCCAATTTTTCTATTTTTGCAGAAAGTGCTTGTACCAGTTTCACCAACTCATTTGAGGTATACCCCTCCTCACAAATTTCACAATAACGAAATATGTTATGAACACCATATATATACTCCTAACAATAGTTATGACAAATTAACATAGAGGAATAATACCTTTTACAGTGAGCATTGAAAGTTGCATGAAACTACTCCAGGGAGGAGATGCTAGCAGGGGGAAAAGAGTGATACCACTCACGATCATCTCCCGCTAATGAGAACATGAAAATATTCAATAATAAATCCTCATGATGTATCCCCCACTGATGCATGAGTTCATGAAACTCACGAAGATTCTCGGTAGGGTTGTAATATTTATGTTCTCTAAATATGGGCAAAAAATCACCCCACTCATCGATAGTAGGAACAATATTTGGAAAACCAGGAACAACAGAGAAATTAAAATGATCAAACCTTTGAGCCAAGATCTTCTCCATTTCAAAACAATGGATTCACCACTAGATCCTTTAATCATGGATTCACCAGGTGCAATATGTGTATTATGAAAGTGTCTAGTCTTTGTTCACCATCAAAGGCTAGATCTGATCATTATCATTCTCCCAGGGAAATTTTCAATCTCAGACAACAACTAAAGCCTTCTTGAGAAAGATTTCCCTTTCTTGATAATCCTCTCTGGGTTAGCTTTAGGTGTAGCTATAGGAAGCTATATAATAGACTTCATGTGTCTACCTCTAGAAGCCACAACTGAAACAGTGGAGTCGAAACAGTGGAGTCGCAACAGTGGAGTCGTCAGGTACAAGTTGCAATCTTTGATGTAATGAGTTCTAATGCAACTTTAGAATCAATGAGCTTTGTCACTCAATACTAGGGAAAAGTATTCAATTTTTTCCTTGGAAAAGGCACCACGAATGTTAGGACTATAATTCACCCTCTAATTATAGAGAAGTTAAGCCTAGTACCCATCAGGTTATATGTCACAATGAGTAATTTTAAACAAGTCAAATGGGCGCAGACTCAATATAATATCGTTTTAACTCAAAAAACTAGACCAGTATGCACGATAAATTGAGGTCTTGATCAAATTCAATTATTAAGCTATAATAAAGGTGAATAGAGGGAAGACTTAGTGAGAGAGGTGAACAAGACTGTTATGGGCATTAGTCTTTCCAGCAACTTGGAGAAGAAAAACATAAACCCAATATCACTCTTAAGTTTAGGTTTCAGACACTGAGATATGTATAAACAACACAGTCACAATAGCACGATGATCAAACCTTCATCACAATGTTGCTACAACAACCCAATTGGATATTCCATGCCCGAGCTACTCAGTGTAAGAGGTAAAAAGATAACAAGAGCTAACTAAAACTAGTTGCGATATCGTTGTAATCAAACATACATCACAACAACATAACAACCCTTGGCCGGATCTTCCATGCCTGAGTGTATTAGCATAGTTGTATACAGATAAGTGAAAATAAGTTGACTTACATTAAAAAAGAAGCCTCAAATCCTATACATAACCAGAGAACCAGTGTGCTTCATCAAAACATTACAATACGAAAGCCTTGTTATACCATCGACATAAAAAAATATCAAAAAAATGCCTACATATACTCAGATTGACTACAAACATCCTTAGAGAGATTGAATCATGCATTCAAATATTTATGTTTGAGTCTTCTCGATAGACTGTGCATGTAGTCTTCTGTGATATGTGAGCTCTTACATTTGGACTTTCTCTATCAGACTATGCATGTAGCTCTCTGTCAGACACGAGCTCAGATTTTCCAGTCCTTTCTATCTTTTCCATTTATGGAAGGAGACGATGTCTCAACCACCTCCTTCCCTTTCATTAATTACCTGCATCGGGATCAGGATGAATCCCAAGTCACCCTGCTCCAACTTCACCCAGCTTCACCTAGCTCTTTGCCACTTGTTCTTTGTCGAGCCCTTACAGAGAGAACCGGTAGGCGAACATGGAGGAGACAATGGCAAGTGGGCGAGGTGATTGGTGTAGACTCACAGGCTACAATGAATGATCGGTGGACATGTGGAATGATGTGGCAGTAGAGCGGTGAATGGGAGGCATGGACGCCAGTATGCAGGAAGTCAAGCTATAAAAGCGCAAGGGTGATGTGGTGAAGGGAGAGGGCATGGAATCAGATGGGGGTGACAGGTAAGGGGTAAATGAATAATGGTGGAGGGGACATGGAGTGGGAGTGGAAGATAGATTTCAAGAGATGAGAGGGGGGAGAAATGATAGTGGATAGGGATAGGTGTGCGGTTAGGCGAGTGTAGGATAGGTGTCATCAGAAGCATGAGTGATATGGGAAAGAGGTAAGGTGGTTAGCTCAGAGGGGGGGGGGGATACAGTAAGTGGTGACTCACAAGGGGGTGGGCTCTGAGTTACTAGGGAGGTGACATGATAGTGGGGGGAACATTCTAGAAAACCACCTGCTCTGACCCCCCCCCCGTTAAAGGAAAAAGGTCGGAGGGGTCCGAGATTGGATCATGACTGTATATTTGAGCTTGCACTGCTCAGCCATAGATCCGAGCGTGCTCCTTAGCACAATGTGCCAAACTATCAAATCGATGATGAAATTAGGATAAAAACATAATGTGGGTCACGCAAAAGACCCATTTTATTTCAATTTTCACCAAGGTGTTATTTCCAAAGGAAATAAACACCATGGTGTCAAAAATATGTGCTAACACTTATGAAAAAGAAATGTAATCCATTGTGTAAGATTTTCTCCAGTGGAGAAATTATATTCTTGAGATGGAGATAGTCATCCACAATGATCACAAGCCACTACAGTTCATGTAGACCCAAGGAAAATTGTAGAATGACTACCATCAGAAGTGGTCCAAATACTTACAAAAGTTCCACCTCAACATCAAGTATAAGACATGAATTACCAATTGAGTTATTGATTGCCTCAGTCGACCTCCAATCGCAACACTCACCACGATGCTAGACTCTTGTAGCCACAAGAGCTCCGGATGGCCCCACCTCTATGAGAAAAACCCTGACTTCTCCACCACCTACCAAATGTTGGGTGCCAACTCAGTGGTTGCTAATTTCCATCTTCAAGATGGGTTGTTGTGTTGTCTAGGACATATTTTTGTTCCATCAAGAGAACGTGCGAAGTTGATTTGGGAATATTACTACATTCGGGTGGAAGGACACTTTGGCATCGAAAAGATAGTGGTAGTGTTGCAACAACGTTTCTACTGGTCGAAACTTGGACAAGATGTCGGCAAGTATATCAGGTCCTGCACTGCTTGTGCTATTTCCAAATCGAACACTAAGAAACAAGGCCTATACACCCCTCTGCCGAATCCTAAAATCCATGGGAATCCATCTCAATGGACTACATGTCAGACCTCCCATCCACCAAGAGGGGAAATGACTGTGTTTTTGTGGTTGTTGATCGCTTTTCCAAAATGGTGATTCTAGCCATCTGCAAGAAGAACATCATAGCAGAATCCACTACCAAGATCTTCTTTGAACGAGTATGGGTACATTTTTGGATCCCACAAAACATTATCTTAGACCATGGCAGTCGGTTACTCAACATATTTTGGTCAAGCCTCTGGCATTGCTGGATACCAAGCTCACCAAATCCACTACCTTCCACCCGTAGACAGATGATCAAACTGAGGTCTTCAATCAGATGATCGTACATATCCTATGCATGTACAATTCAAAACACCCATGCACATGGGATGTGATTCTTCCCTATTTCCAACATAGCTACAACTGAGCCCTGTGTAGCTCAACTAGCCACATCCCCTTTCAGGTGGGGTTGGGATTCCAACCATTAGGCCCCATGGATTTTGTACTACCCCTGGTGACCACCTCAGATGACTCATCCCCTTCTCCACCAGAAGCTAACAAAGCCACCTAGTTCATTGAGAAGATACAACACATCCACCAACAGATTCAGGATATTCTACAAAAGTCTAATGTTAAGTACAAGAAGCGCCATGATCAACATCAGGTGCCACATAAGTTTCAGGTGGGAGACAAATTTTGGTTGCACTTGTAGAAAGAATGCCTTACAGGACCCCATAGGAAGCTTCACCCACTCTATTATGGGTTGTACACTATCACCAAGGCTATGGGTGACAATTCTTTTGAGCTCAACATTCCCCCTTTCCTTAGCCTGGACCCAGTCTTCAACGTGGCTCTCCTTTGACCATATTTCCCACCATTATTGGCACCTTCGAGATAGTAGCAGAGTAGTTGACACCAACAGAGCTCAAACTTGACTACATGCAATAGGAATCTAGTGACCATATTGTGTACACAAATATCAAGGGCACTCAACAACAAAAGTTCCAGCTTTATCGAGTTGTCAAAGCAGGGTAACTCTTGCACCAAGGCAAGTGGCTCACTCGAGGCCAAATTCAACAAAAAAATCCTCATTTGATGGTGGAACTCAACAAAATGGATAAAATTTCTTTCTAAGGATGGAGGATTTATCCAGGTGGATATTGGTGGCCACCCACCTTGTCCAACTTGCTCAAAACAATTTTTTGGCAATTTTGGCAATTTAATATTTTTAGCAGTTTTTAACTTCCGGAGCCATTTTGAGGGCCTAAATGAATATTTTTCGGGATCGAGCTTCTAAATGATATCTAGAGGCTTTGATTGATCCCCCAAAATGAATCTCCTAGATGATACATTTCCAACGGGCTATCGTGCGCCTAAAACAGAGATCATATGCAAAAGTTACGACCACGGGAAGTTGATGTACTAACTTACCCAAACGGGGCCCACATGACTTTTGGTGCTTCATCTCCTAGGGTTGGATTTTTGGATGTATATGGTTTTTGACATTCCTGTTTATTGTAAAAAGTCCTTGATAGCCTCATTGTAATCATCTTCTTGTGAATGAGTGCAGTCCTCACATCCCTTCTCAGAGATAAGCTGCCACCAATCTAGCAAGCTTGTTTTCCACTACATTTTACAGTTTTAGCTTATTTCCTTATTGAATAGAAAACCAGTTTTACTATATAGCTGTTATTTTTTGTTAAGAATATTTTAATAATATGTATTCATTTTGTTCTTCTCATAAAATTCGGATCAGCAACTATCCATAACCCTGATGGAGTCACCCCGACGTCATAGAAATTTCTTCGCTGCTAGCGAGCGTCCATAGCCCCGACAAAGTTATTTGCATATCCTCTCCTACTTTTCACTCATTTGATATAATTGATTTTATTTCCGCAAAATGCCTTGAGTGAGTGGGAGAGAAGGACGTATGCTATTTGCAAAAAATGAGATGGTTAAGGTGAATTTTTTATCGCTCTATCTTTAGGTACATTAGGTCCTTTCCAACTTACCATCTTTCCCTTTCGGTTTTACCAAACCACCAAGTGGACTCTTCATCACTTTGACAAGGTTGTTTATCTACAAAGGTTAGACAGAGAACTCCAAAACAACTGCAATTCTCCCAACGCTTCTTGTGTTGTATGTAAGCATGAGTCAGGAACAAAGTTAGTTATACCACATGAACTAAGGTCAACCAATGCCTTGCTGAACGCAAACTTCAAAAGCACAAAAAGTACTATAACAAGAAAAATTGAAGAACCCCGCAATCAACATACCTAAAAACAAAATATCACGAAAGCACACACATTTTATTTTTTAACATAAATATTTTTTTAGGGCTTGGCCATTCAATGGGAGGGCGTCAGGTCCCCCCCTCAAATTTGCAACCTATACATTCCTACCCCAATTTTATCAGTTACCTGAAAAGTTCTGAACCATATATTTTGAAACTTCGAATGCTTTCCCTTCGACTCATTTTCTTTGTCCCATTTCAGGGCTAAGTCTCCTACTTCAAAATTCTTCTCTTTGGCCTTGTTATTGTCAAACCACCTTTTAACTATCTACTGATGAGATATGAACTTTGATTTTTATTTCTCCCTTTCTTCTTCCAGCATGAGGAGGGTATCAATTTTTTGTTGTATAACTGATGAGGGTTTTCCTCTAGAATCCTAAGCAAGATTAAGAGATGGAAGATATAGCCCGTTCAAGAGAATGGCTTACTTTCTGTATGCCAGAAAGTATGGGGAATTCCCTATAGCTTCATTGGGTGTTACTCTATCATCCCATAATGAATTATGAAGTGAACTGTGTCAATTCCTCTGGTTGTCTGCAATTGTTTTATTTAATATCCTCACTAGGTTCTTATTGGTTGATTTTGCCACTTCATTCCCCCGTGGATAATAGTTTGAAGAGTATCTGATTATGATTCCTTTGTCTAAATAAAACTATGTTAATAGGGTGGAAGAAAAGTAAGAGGAATTATTGAAAACAAGGACGAAAGGCATACCAAACCTTATGATTAGTTGTTTTTCTATGAATTGGATCACCACCTTTTCATTTACATGAGTCAGAGGGATGGCCTCTGCCCATTTTTTGAAATAGTATGTGGCAGTCAGTATGTATCTATGTTGTTTTGAAGAACTAGGTGTAATTTCTCCTATGATATCTAACCCCCATTGCTCGAATGGCATGTAGACGACTATAGGTTGGAGTGGGACAACTATCTTCTTTTCCCTCCCCGTGCTTATTTGACAAGTTTTATAGTTCCTAGCATATGTGTGAGAATCCCTGAACAAAGTAGGACATTAATAAACAACTCTCATTATCTTGTGAGCGGTGGTATTCCCTACGAAGTGTCCACCTGCAGGACCATCATGGAGCTCCTTCATAACATTTTTTGAATCTTCTCATTCAAGACATCTTAAAAGTACCCCATCATAATTATCACAAAAGAGCACCAAATTTATGAGGTGATATTGTGCTGACTTTAACCTGAGAGCTCTCCTTTCCTTAGGGTTTAGGTTTTATGGGAAAGTCCCATGGTGAAAGAGATAAGATAATTTCCCATACCACGACTCATGCCCTGGGGAGACATATGAAGCTTCACTATACCATAATTCCAATCCATTCTCCCACCAAGGGTCTTCATTTACTTGGTCCTAGGCTTCAACTACCAGTTTACATAATCCTTGTCCCTTAACCCGTTTGGTATGTTTTATATCGAGATCAAATTCTAGGACCACTTCCATCCGGTTTCCTCTTCTTTTCCCCATCTCCTGCTGAGTGATAGGGATTAGACTACGAGATTAGGCACAATGACTTTGGTGTGGTTCTTTAGGATGTAATATCTGAAGTGTTTGAATGCCTTGTACATCGCATAATCCTACTTGTTTATCGTAGGTAATTTAGTTCATCCCCTTGGATATTAGTTCTCATAAATGAGACCGGGGCCTCATTGTTTTCATCATCCTTCTGAGTCAATATTGCAGCTAATGATTGGTCGGAGGCAAAAGTCTAGAGGAAGAAATATTTGCTAAAGTCAATACTTCACAACACTAGGGCCTGAGATATTGTAGTTTTAATATTGTTGAAATAAACTTTTTATTTCATCATCCCACTTAAATTCAATATCTTTTCGGATCATCTTTTGTAAGGGTTCTATAGTTTCAACAAAATCAGGGGTGAACTTTCTCACAAAATTGATTTTCCCAAAGAAGGATTGCATAACCTTTTTTGTGGGGTAATGGAAGATGAGCTATAACCCTAATTCATTATGGGTCTATGCGAATTCTTTCCTGGGATAGAATAACCTAGTAGTTTCCCTTCCTCGACACCAAAGATATTTTTCTTAGGGTTTAAGGATATATCGTATTTCCTATACCTTTCAAAAATTTAGGTTAAGTGTTGGATGTGATCTTCTTTGTTCTTTGAATACATGGTCACGTTGTCCAAATGAACTACTACACATTTATTAATTATTCCTCAAAAAGCCACGTCCATGGCCCTTTGGAAGGTTTCCCCTACATTGATTAACCCAAACGGTATGTGTTTATAAGAAAAGGTCCCCCACTTGGTCTGGAAGGTAGTTTTCAATCCGTCTTCCTCTAAAACTAGAACTTGGTTATAACCTGAAAAACCATCCAGCAGGGAGAAAATCTCAGAACCAGACATGGTTTGCAAGAGTTTCTCCATCGATGGGACTGGGTAGTTGTCCTTTTCTGATTCTCTATTGAGGTTTCTGAAATCCACACACAGACGGATTTCCCCATACTTTTTCCTATCAGGAACCAAATTTTCTACCCATGCAGAGTGTCTAACCTGAAAGATAATTTTAGCATCTAGTAATTTCTTCAACTCCTGACACATGAGAGGTTCCAGAGATGGGTGGTACTTCCATAGCTTCTATTGGAAGGGTTTTACTCTGGGTATTAACGGTATTGTGTGTTGAATGATACAAGTATCATAAGTTTTTAGATATCGATAAGACCATGCAAAACCATCTTGATATTCTATGAAAAGTTTGAGATATGCCTTCATTTCTTCTTTAGATACTTTCATGTCGATATTTATATTCTTAGGGTTCCCTGGGGTTCCTATATTAATGGTTTCATACATGGGACAAGAACTCTCTGTCTTTGTGTTTGTTGACCTTTTAAATCTTTCCCTTAAGTCAAAAAGGTTTTCTAAATTGGCTACCCCTTTCAGTATTGTGTGAAACCTTGATTTGTCAGTCAATTGATCTGTTTCATCTCTTTGTACATGTGGATAGGCTTCTACTAATTTATCCTAAAATATTTCATCGTCAATAGACATATATTTAAAATTATCCTGATTGGTTAAAAAGTTTATGATATGTTTATCTCCTTCAAAAACCTTCCAATTAGAAATATTTTTGGGCACGGACATTTTGTAGAGTATCTCCACATTGAACCAAGAGGCTTCATAGTCTTCTAAATGGGATATCCTTGAGGCGTATATGGCTAGGGAATCAACCAGAGTGTTCTTTGTTCTAGGGATCGTTGTAATGTTGAAGGCTTCAAAATTTTCTATCAGTCTGTGAACTTTCAGTTGATAATTCCTCAGGTGGGGAGAGTTGCAGTGTAGAGTGTTCCTTATTTGTCTAATGATGATTTCAGAGTCTCCTAAAACTTTTAGTTCTTCAACATTTAAGTCTATGGCTTTCTTTATCCCTTGTACTAGAGCTTCATACTCTACGATGTTGTTTGTGCATTCAAATTCTAATTTGCGAGACAAGAAATTTTGTTTACCTTTGGGATCAATGAGGATACACCCCACTCTTGATCCGTCTTGATACTTGGAACCATCAAATTACAAGGTCCAAATTTGTGAGAGAAAACCATCAGTTTCTTTTTTCCTACCACTTTCCTCCTTTCCTCCTATCTTCTCCATGGTTTTTAACAGAGGTTCTTGACAGCAGAGGATTTATTTTTCCATCGTCGAAATTTTTTCTTGAAAAGTCATTTTAGAGTTTTGAGTAAGAGGGACATCAGATGAGAGAGGGGAAAAATTCTCGAAATCAATGTCATAGGAATAATTTTCTAGCACGGGGAAATCTTTCGAAGAGGGTTCGTTGCGGGCTTCTAGGTCGGTGATAGTATGTTTTAGATATCTTTCCCTATCAATCCTGATCATATTTGTGTGTCCCTATAATGGAAACCAAAGGTGATCCCAGTCTGTGCTAAAGTATCCATTCAAATTCTTGAACCAATCCTAACTAAGCAACAATCCATAAGCTTATGGTATATGTACTACAATGATGTCAACTACTTGAACACATTTCGGATGTGTCTCCATTCTGAGCATCACATCGTTGATTTCTCCCATAACTTTTACGTGGGTTTTGTCAAGTTGTATCACATGTTTATCACTTTTGAGAGGAACTACATTTAATTTCTTTCATATAGGCAATGACATAACATTAGAGGATTCCCTTGAGTCAACCAAACAATTATGGAGGTTTATGTTGAAGACTTCAAATGTCAAGAGGAACGGTGGGACAAAAGGTTTTCCTTTTTTATCTTCAGAGAAAACATTTACAATTGGATTATTTTTTAGATCTGTGAGGGTTGGATTTTATCCTTTGCTAGTTCTTGTTATAGGAGTTTCTACTGACTTCAAATCTTGTAACAAAAAATTCCTTTTGCTGGAGGATTCTACACATGTCCACCACCGATATATTAGCCTTCAATTTTTTCAAATATTCTACTATGTTGTAGTCTAGCTTGGGTGATTATCGGGTATGGATGTTTATAGGATTTATTTGGGAGACAAAATATTATTTTGGGTGATCATATTCTTTTTTTCCTCTAGAATTGTGGGCCATGTTAAGGTTGTTTCATATCAGGTGACCCCTACTTCATGTTTTCACAACCAAGACCTCTGCGGGTGGTTCTTGAACCTCAAATAGATCATCGAAAGGCATTGGTAGGTCAGGGTCCCATATCAACATGTTTGTTTCTTATGGTGGGTCAACTTCTTCCTAATCAACAATATTCATAGATTATCCACGTGATTGTTTGGTAAGGGAAACCTCGTCTAGAAATCAACTGGCCATCAAATTCATGGAATGCACCCATTGTAGGAATTCTCTTTCAGAATGCTTCTCTTGGTGATAGGTACAGAAAGAGTCATATGCTACATTTCCTAGATCAATGTTTAATTTGGTTGGGGGAGGTTCAATTTCTTTGAACAACGGATTTATTTTAAAAAAGGGTTTATAGGGCCTCTGGCCTTGGTTTCCTTCCCCTAAAATTCTTTTCATGTCTATGATTTCATTTGACAACTTCTTTATCTTTTGTTGTAGTTCTTCTATGTCTCCATTTCCCTTTTTGGGACCTTTTTATGTTTGTTTCCTCAAGGGTCTGGTCAACAAGAGTCCTCTCCTGATAGGAGGTGGAACTTCCTTCTTAACTAATGAGACCTGTCCTTCTTTACATCCCTTCATTTGGAATTCTATAGTTTTGGCTTCCTCAAAATTCTCAGCTAAGGTTGTTTTGGCAACCCTCTTCACAAACATGGAAATGGAAGTAAGGAGAGCATTATCATATACTTCTATTTGCAACTTCTGAGTGGGTTTAGCTTCAGGTTGAATTTTTTTTAGGATAGTGGTGAATCGTTGATTGAATTCTTTAACCTTCTCCTTCAAACTCATGGTGGCGTTGAACAACTCAACCATCAAAGCTCATGTAGTGGTTTATTTTGCAAGTTTATCTAAAAAAACCTTTTGAAAATTCGTCCAACTAGTTATGGACCCTACAAAAAAGTTAAAATACCACGTGGAAGACGAATTCTCAAAATTATAGGGGAAAATTCTACATACTACATCTTCATGTTGGACATTCATCATTCTAATAGCTAGTATGAATTTTTTGATATGGTCTTTAGGAAATTTTGAGGTTTCATGGTCAAATTTAGGGAGTAACTTTTCTAGATGTCGGGGAAGGTTATGTACTCATTTGGGGATTTCCAGAGCATCTCTCATCAACCACAGTTGATTACTATGAGGTGGGTTTCCCCTTTATTCATTATGATCATTGTTATCTTCCATGTCGTCTGAATCCAACATTGAGTGTTCCAAGTTAAACTCTTCCTCATCAGAAAAATTGTCGAGCTCGGAGCAGTTATCGATTAGTGTTTCGGGGATTAGATTAAGAGTATGTTCGATTTCAGTGAGGGAGAAATATATCAAGTCTTCTACTGTGTGAACAAAAACCTGGTCAGGGGTGTCGACCACTAGTCTACTTACTTTTTTTCTATGAGGAAGTAACAGAGATAAGGGTAATGCTCCAATTTTTTAGGTGTAAGCTCTTGTGATTCTTCTGAACTGGTTCAAATCCTCATGGGGAAGAGCATAAGGTATTTCAGGGAATAACTGTTCTTCCTCTTGTTGGGGTGAGTGTGTGTGGGTTTTATTGAGAATGAATAGCCATGCATGTGGGTTGTTTTCAATCTATAGGTTGTGTGAAATATTATATCAGAAATATTGTCATCCATTCATTCATCAGGCCCTCCTTCTAGCTCCAATTCTATCGAGGGGTCCTAAATCCATTTAACTCAATAGTAGGAACCAAACCCATCATCGAGGCCCAATTAGACTCTGCATCATTTGATAGTGGAATGGTTCTTAAGATCTTGTGATAAGACTAAATAATTGATGGACTTTACGTACTGATTTACATAATATCTTCTTGTGAAAAATCCTCCTTCAGTTTGAGCATTCTCTTTTTGTATTTTCTCTTATAGGTGGGTCTGATAAAAGATAGGTGCTCGTATAAACCAACTGGGTAGAGGAAAAGGGATAAAAAAACTTAACTATTGAATAAAGTCTAAGCGCAGGATAACCCTCCTGCTCAAGTATGCACACAAATATTTTCACACCTACGACAAGCCTAGTACTAATACATCAACTTGTTGGTATTCCAATTATTGACTGAGGTACAATTATCGAAAGAAAACATGTATGCAATAAAATGATGGCAAGTAAATTATTTTCCTTAGCTATAATCACTAATCACACATTAACACAATGATTTTCTTTCCATAATTAGAAATAAGAACTATAAAAAATATTGAATCAACTAACTTATCAATAGATTCATAAACTCTTACTCATTACATCATCCATTCATGAGATAAAGTTAGAAGTAGTTCCTCCTTATGATACAATCACACATGCCTTTGATGTAAAACAAAAATTTGTCTATCGTATTAAACAAGACTTCTCAATTAAAGTAGTTCTGAAATAGTTCTTTACAATTCCAAAAATGAGGGTCTTTGCAAAAACCATCGATCTCTACTAACAGGTCAATCCTCTTATTTATAACAAATTAATAACTAAAATAACTATCAAAAGTGAAAGCTAAGTAAAACAAAACATCACCACATGGCGCTTTCATATCTCAGTCTTCTAATAGTCATCAAATTGTTTCACTTGAGTGGATGACTCTTCTCATACTTTGATCATTTGACGAAGAGTTACTTGCATGTGTTGGCATACATGAATCTATGTTGGTCCATCAGAGCTGAAAGGATCTCCTTTATCTCCACTGCTCATGCCCGATACTTGACTAATTTGACACTTAGCTACTGTAACATTTTCCAAGCCTTGATCAGGTGCTCCATGAACTATTGTACTTGACCTGGCACCATGTTTTCCACCTTTTATATCTCCACAGTCCACGATGAGTATTGTTATGCATGTAGTTTGACTATGTCATGCAAGTCGACAAAGTCCTTGGGTGTGCCGAATTATGGGAGACCGATGTCTCTCATCACCTGATTGATCTCGGTCTAGTTCCTTTCACAATCTTCTCATTTCTCTTAGATCTCCCATTGAGGTTCTTGGGCCATATTCACCTAGTATTCGACCGACTTCCTTATATGGTCGATGTTGTTATCCTTTAGCACCTGAATGTCATGCTCTTCGGCCTCTCGACCCTTTTAAACCATACTGATGTAATCAATTCTTTCCACCACTTAATGGGCCTTATCATACCATCTTTCCATGTCTTTTCACATTTCTAGCACCATAAGGGTGTCTTCTTGGAAATTGGTTATCCTTGTAGGGAAAAGGTGTTGCTCACTCATGAATTTGTTGTAGGCATATTGGAATTCGCTTCTCAAGAATATCTGGCCTGTGTGGAGTCCTGATAGTATTTCACCAAATGGCGCAGATGCTCCAACTCCTTTAGCACAATGACCAACTTCTCTTCATATTTCCTTTCTCTATCCAAGGTGGCATCTGTGATTTCCATCCCTGTGCTGATAAGCTCGAACGTCTTGGCATGCTCTGTGCTGATCAATTTCTCCTATGTGGTGATGAGGATGGAATTGTCCAAAGTAAGCCTCCTTTTCTTAGTGGTTGTATTCATGATGGATTTCCTCTTTTGATCATAGGATAAGTATTGTATATTGGCGACCTCATCCATAGGTTCAAGCATTTTTTTCTCTCCCCAAGTAAGAGTGTTTCCCAGGCTCCCGACAATGCATATTTGTTCAAGACTGGGTTCTTGAACCTATTTTGTATGTCTTGATGGCTCGAACTCTGGTTGTTTCTCACTGGGTGGTAAAGTACTAGTCAAAACTAAGGAATCAAGGGAAGGTTCGGTACTTACTTGGTAATTAGATGTTGAAACACCAATTTCCTGTTGTGTGATTTCTCTTTCTTTTTCAAGCGATCTTGGATCATCCATCGAGTCATCCATTGGGATTCCTAGTATGTCGAGTGTCTTAGCTTCCAAGGAACTTTTCACTTCATGCTCAATCTATGGGTGGCTCTGCATTGAAGCATCAGGACCTAAGGTGGATCCCTTCTTAGGTTTTGTTTCCTCTGTGATTTTCACTGGAATGACTAGAGACACTTATGAACTCTCCTCATCATCGTAGATGGTTATTAGATCAAATAGGGGATTTGTTTTTCTTGTTCTCCCTGATGTCCTTGCTATCTCGGGATGAGCTGAGTCTTTCCCCGGTGATCTGACCTATGGTTTTGAAGATTCAGGGTTACCTCACCTGGTGGTTTCTTCAACCTATATCGGCTTTGGGTCACTTGGTCCTCCTTTAATTTCAATTGGGTTGTCAGCAGGAACCCTCATCATATCTATGAGATCCAGTTCATTTTTCATATGATCAATGACTCTTTTTTCCTCTTCCATCAAGAGAAATCCCCTTATCTGTGGCTATGGTATCAAAAAAAATCCCCTTCTATGTGCCTTTGTTGTCTCTACCACTATGATTTCTTCCTTGGCTCTGAGGGCCTCTTGAGACAACTGCTCTATTGTTTCCACCTATTCATCGATGCTCATGGACTTGAACCTGGTCATGTTTGGGTTGGCCATCCTCTACACCACCTCATCCTAGTCCTAGGAATTCTCTGTGAATACTTCGTCCTCAAACTTATCGTGAGCATACGACCATCAGGATGATACTTGTGAAGCATGTTGGAGGACTAGGCCTTTAGGGTCATTTATATAGAATCAACCTATTGGGAACCCAAATTCAAGTTGGCTTGGCCCTTCTTGTTTTTCTTGAGAAGTATCTTTTACCAGATAGAACCCCACATGGAAACCGTAGGGTATGAAATCTCGTTTCTTTTCTTTGACCAAGGTGGTGTTATAGCCCTGTAGGATGGTTTGATAACTTACTTCTCCCATGACAAGATGGTATGGGACATGATATGGTAGGAGATGTGGTGCTATGGTGGTCCCGAACACCCTGATGTAGGTTGAGCGCTCGTCCAAGTACCAATGGCTTAACTTGGCTATCATTTTCTTGGTTTTCACTGATAGCCTTGGGAATTCCTTCTTAAAATTATTAAAATAAATGCAGGTGATGAATTCATTGTAGATGAGTGCATAATATTTCTTATACCCATTCTCCCATAGCATGTTGAAGTAGGCATGAACTGAGAGTTGTGCAAAATGCCAACTCAGATTCATGCCAACGAAGACATTCCTTGCACACATGACATCGAGAAGGTACGAGGCCATGTAGAAATTTGGTTCCTCTCCTTCCTTCAATGTGTAAGCTTGTTATACATGGATTCTTAATTGTTTGGAGATTATCGCTCCCCAGTTGAAGTTGCTCCCACCAATTGCAAATGTGTATGCCAAAGTCATCCATGCTTCTAAAAACTTGGAGTAGTCCTTTTCTCCGTTTAACTGACAGATCATAGCCATCAAATAAATGTATGGCTGCCAGAAATTAATCGTTCCATACCAGCCATTTCTCTAGTTAGTGAAATTATTGTCTTCCTTCCACCATCAAGTCATCAACCAACTGGTGTCATGAAATTCATAGAAATTCACCACAAATTCCATTTTGAGCTACTCCTCTAGGTCCCTGATATTGTAGTATTTATGGACTTCTGTCAGGAGGAAGAATCTAACACATCTTCCATTCTCATCATTGATCAAGCACTTCTACCCATATGTATGGTCGATGAGCCGATTCATAACCTCTATGCAAGGGAAAACATGGGTTCTACTTGCCACCATGTGTAAATACAACCGTCATATGTTGGGGAACACTTGGTCATTAAGCACCCTTATGTCTAGGTCATTGTTCGAGATATACTCTGGGAATTATTCTTGGATAATTATGTTGAAGAGATCCTCCCACTATGGGAGTGCTACCTTGGATTTGGTGCTTTCCTCTGTATCACCAAAGGCTGGAGGCTAAAAGAAAGCTTTCATTGTTGTTGTTTTGATGACAGGCTCTACCATAGGGGCATACTCCAACTACCTCGCGGTCCCTGGAGAAGAACATTTTCCTATCTCTGGTTCTTTAAGATTTGGTTCTCTCGGTGAGCATCTGGTGGTTGGATTTCTCAACAAAATTCTTCCTACAACTAGAGAAAAGTTTAGAGACTATGTAAGAAATTGGATGAACATAAATAAATTATAACCAACGAATTGACAAACTTGGATACATACCATTGAAGCTTGTTAAACATAGTTTTGATAATCAAAAGGGTCGGTACAATCTCGATTGCTTGCTCTGCTCCTTTGGACACTCTGAAATTCACTTATGCACAGAATGAATTTGTTCACAATGGTTCTAGATATTTAAATAGGGATTATCTTACTGTTTTGCATCAGCCATTCAATTCGGGTTATGAGTAAAATTTCAACAAATCTACCATCGAATCTTCAAAGGAGTTTAAACTTAACTTCATCATGGGTTGACAGTGGAGGCCTAGGTGGTAATTTGGTCTATCGTCGATTTCAAAATGTTTTTGTCTAATCGGTGCATGGGGTAGAAACTGATGCGGGATAGGGCATTAACTAGTTCCTTAAATGTCCAAAATGCAATCGTATCTAATGCTAAAAACTTCCCATCGCTCCGCTCTTTTAGTTGTTGGATCAAGGGTCTAGATTGTGCTGTGAACATTTTGTAAGTTTTAAACCTGTGAAGTAAAGAAATTCATATAGATTCTTAAGAAAAACAAAAATTAATCAATGGCTCATACACATAGTACACAGAGATTTACACTAGAAACCCTTAACCAGGAGAAAACAAGTCTTCCTTGGTGCCACACCTTTCAACTCCTCATTTTCTTAATTTCACCATTCACCATACAATATATACAATTTTGTAGGTATTTCGTAGCTACCAAAACCCTAATCCCTTAATATAGGATTAATTTAGAAAACTGCTAAAAATAACAAAATCCCCCCACTATTAGGATCGTCGAACGTAGTAGTCGAATGTGATGCACCCACACACACACATGCAAAGGATATAACACATACCCAACATTATCCCTTTTTTTGTTTTCTTTGCATACAGGGGTTCATGGGATTATATAGTCAACAATCCAAGGCAACAATGCCCATTGTTACTCTACACCAGGAGAACTTTTCTGTGCTCACAAACTTTGTCAATGAATCTACAACATTCTTCAAAGTGTCAAAATTTTCTAGCAACACCTTATTTTATTCA
The DNA here is from genome assembly GCA_000966675.3 of Picea glauca. Classification (NCBI taxonomy): domain Eukaryota; kingdom Viridiplantae; phylum Streptophyta; class Pinopsida; order Pinales; family Pinaceae; genus Picea; species Picea glauca. Next base: position 112,244 of record JZKD02S1635713.1, on the reverse strand, counting down.
ACCATGTCTCTCACAAAGTTATACTAAAAATAAATATGCTTTGTCTTCAAATGATAAGATGGGTTATTTTCCAGGAAGATTGCACTCTGACTGTCACAATCTAATCTCATTGCTTGTTGTACCAACCCAATGCCTGAACACAATATCTGTGTTTGCACTCTTTTCGTCGATATGTGAGAAAAAAGTGAGTGCTTACATGCCTATTTGGGCTCTGCTAGGCATGACAGCTGTATGGTAAAAGGTTAGAAAAGAAACAGCAAAGCTATTAACAAGAATTAAATAAAAACTAAATAAAAACATGAGCATGAAAATAAAAATAAAAACAAATGAAAGTGGACTCATGTCACCAATAGATAGGTTGATCTGATTAGTGAAATCCAGAGATACACAAAGGGGAAAGAGGACTTGGGTCCCTTCCTTCTCCAATGGAAGGCTCTTGAGGGCCTCAAGTAGATGCTCTCCTTACAATGAAAGGTAAAAATATGAGTGAAAGAACTCAAGGCTTCTCCACTCTAGTGAGAGATGGAAAGCTTATGAAATGGTGTTGATAATGTCTAT
>JZKD02S1635713.1:69869-80682 GCA_000966675.3 Picea glauca | reverse complement strand
CTACGGGTCTTTCTTCAAGGGTTGACATCAATGACAACCAACCTTAATCAGCAGCGGGTGTGGTGTTGTCGACAATCCCAACTGTTTGACGACCTCTGCTGAGATGAGGTTTTTCTAGCTTTCGCTATCAACAATAAAATGTAGCGGGGTCCCCTACACCCACATTTTTGAATGAAAAATGTGCTCCCCCTCTTCAAGATCTGTTGGTTCTTTTGGTTGAATTGTCGCGGTCATGACAATAATAGTGGGGTCTACGTCAATGATCTGTCCTTTATCATTATTTCTAGAATAAAATTATGAATCAGGGTTTGGCTCCTTTTCTTTGATCTTGGCCACCAATGACTGTTTTAAGAGAAATTCATCGGTGTTTTTCCAGGGGATTTTGTGGAAATCACACCATTTTCTGGTGTCCTTCTTTATCTTCCCATGACCCTTCTTTTCCTGTGTCTTGGACTAGTTTTCAAAAGACTGTTTGTTAGGGCTGTCTTTGTCATACTTTGGTTGTTGCATATTTGTAGACCTAAATTCTTGTTTTTTCTGGTGCTTAAATTTGTTCTCAATTTTAACATCATATCGATAAGCAGCACTGAGTGATGAGATGTCTAGAAAATCCATTTCAGTTTGGATGTATCTGTGTAGAGCCCCACAGTATTTCAGAACCAAATGTCGCTCAGAGTCATTGATACCCAGCTTGGTGCACAAGGTATGGAACGTATTGGTGAACTCTGGAACTACTTGGTCCCTCTCTTGCTGCAGTGTGGTCCATCTCATGTACTGGTCCTCATAGTTGCCAACAGGGTAATACTGTTCCTTTACTACATCCACAAAAAAATCCCAAGTGGGATTGGCCCCGTATATTGCAGACTCCTCTGTGGAAATTTGCTCCCAGTAAGTTTCCCACCAATGTTTGACATGAGGGAGAGCTTTAAGGAGTGTGAAGATGATATTTTCTTTGTCAGAAAAATTGTGAACAGAGAAATAACCTTCTAGTGGAGTTAACCATTTTTCTAGGGCTTTTGCATCTATCTGTCCTTCAAATATAGGAATATCAAAATTAACTTGTATATTGAAAGGTGAGGTGCCTCCAAAGTGGTCTCTTGATGAAGATGCACCTATTGTTATTGATAGGCATTGAAGGATGTGGGAAAAATTCTCCATCATTTCATCCCTCTGTCGCGTGAGAGCTTGCTCAAGCAACAGATTGATAGGATCTTCTGCTCTGTCATTTTTATTTTCTTCTACCATTGAGGGTTTATTGGGTGTGTGAGAGTGATTGTCTTCAAGAGATAAAATCTTGAGACCCAACTTGATATACTCGGACCTCGTCGGGGACATGCACTGAAAAAATGATCAAGAGCAACCTTCTCTTATACCACTGATCCGGATTATTTTCGACACAAAATGAGATCGGAGATATAATAAAGAAATGCATAGAAATATCACAGATATTCAATAATATAATAGAAATGTAACAGATATGCAACCATAAACATGGATATACAGTAATACATGATTTATATTAATGAAATAAATGTACAGATACAAAATATAGAGTGAAAGACTCGCTAGAATGGTGGCAGCTTATCTCTGAGAAGAGATGTGACAGCTACTCGCATTCACAAGAAGATCATTCCAATGAGTCTATGAAGGCCTTATTACAATAAGTAGGAATTCAAAAAACCCTATACATCCAAAAACCTAACCCTAGGAGATGAAGCACCAAAAGTCATGTGGGCCCTGTTTGGGTAAGTGAGTACATCAACTTCCCGGGGTTGTAACTTTTGCATATGATCTCCATTTTAGGTGTGTGATAGCTCGTTGGAAAGGTATCATTGAGGAGATTAATTTTGGGGGCTCAATCATGCCTTTGTATATCATCGATAACCTTGATCTTGAAAAAATTTCATTTGGGCCCTCAAAATGGCCCCGAAAGTTCAAACCTGCTAAAAATAGTAAATTGCCAAAATTGCCAAAATTGCCAGAAAATTGTTTTGAGCTAGTTTGGAAAGGTGGGTTGCCACCGATATCCACCTAGATCATTAACATAAAAGGAAAATATTAGATATAGTATATTCAAGCACTAATCACATCCATATAGTTCATATCTAGCATTCATTCACATGATTAGGCACAAAGAAACATCAGATCTATCTAACATGCATCACCTAGAAACACATTGATGCATTGCACAAAGAAAAAAAACACAACATGTATGTGGTTCACCCCCACCCTAGGGATACATCCACCAACTCTTCTTCTTTATTAATGTCTTCAATTTATTACAACACACAGTCATCAAAAGACCCTTATGCGCACAGGACAGAAGGTCCACGTAGCTCACTAGATCCTTCTTCCTTGTGTCATAGCACAAAGCCTTCTATAATCTATACAATAACTTGCACTTATCTTTGTAACCCTTCTATACTCATGCACATATAACTACTAACACTTAGCTTACAACACATAGATAGGCTACCGTCCCTTACTTACTTCACCTAGACATCTATTTATACATACAAAAGTGGGCCTAAGCATGGGTGAACCCATGGGCCGACATCCCTTTCCCATTACATTGTCCTAAAACCCAGGGTAATATCCCATGATATTTGCTTCATCTGGTGCTCCATCTTTGACAGGCTGTCGAGGTCCCAAAAATGGTCAAATATGACCAAGTGTTCCTCAAAACTTGGTCAAGGGCCAACAGGCCCCCAACACTCACCTGTGACTCGTTCCGAGTCACTATGGTCTGAGCAATTCTGCTTTGAATGCCTCAATCTTGGCTCGATCTGCTTCGATATACGGTAGTGCTACTACTTATTTCTCAGTGAAATATTGAATAAGTGCATTGTTGACTGGTCCTTCGAAGCGTTGTTCTGCTATACTCACAACCTATTCAATTTCTACTCCTTGGATTTCAAGTTCAGTGAATAGTTGACATGTCTTTTATTGCACTGGTTGAAGTCATTGAGAGACTTCCATTACTTTACTATGGAGTGTGCGTACTAGTTTCTGGGAAATGCATTGCTCTATAAACCTCTTCATTTTCTCAACTGGTGACAAGGCCTTTAGCTGCGCTTGTAATGTGTCTTCCTGTTGTTGTGCATGTTGGAGCTATGACTCTAACACCTGTAATTCTGGACTTTCCATGAAGATTTCATACGTCTGGGCACTTCTGGATCTCAGTTACTTGTATTCCAAGGAAAAATATTTTATTCAGTCAACTACACTTTGGGCAGTGGCCTCTCTTAGGTCTCTTATTTCTTGAGGTGTCTAAGGCACAGTGCGAAGTTCCAGGTTTGCGATGCACTGCTGAAGTTGTTGGATCACTCCTTCCAGTTGTGCCACCTGCTCTCGAACTCGTTCTTATATCTAGAATTTGAGGAGTGTCAAAGAGTGAATTTCTCTGTGAACCCATTCCTGTACTTCGAGTTTCTCTGTGAGAACCTGTTCCCTATCTTGCTATAACGTTTCTTTCTCTTTCTTCCACTTTGCTTGAAGAGCTAGTTTTTTATGTTCTACATTACTGCACTTTTCTAGCATATCTTTTTTTTCCCATGCCAAATGTTGGGTAGCTTGTACTATCTCTTCCTGATCTCGTTGAAGGTGAGCTTCAACTTTATTGGCAATCTAGTGCATTTGGGTTGGTTCATCTCCTGGTTCTTATGTTCCACTTGTCGAGGGTGCAATAGAAATTGCGTTGCTGGATTGTAGTGCTTGTTGCACTTATTGAAGTTCTCTCTTGATTCAACTGAATACCTCCTCCTGATTCTGTTCTTGATTTTCCATGATCTCTAATGAAGCATCATTCAATGCAGCAACTAAGAAGTTGAAATTGTCTGAGGTGAGGGTAGTCTTAAATGTAGCATTGGTGGCTCTAGATTTCTTTCGGGATGAAGGATTTAGCAGGGTAACCTTCCTTTTCTTGGTTGGATCCTCTTCATCTCTAGGTGGAGTAACTTCACCTTTGTTTTGCTCGACTTCTATGCCACCTACTTCTCCACCATCATCTCCCTGCTCAGGGGAGGTTGAGGATGTCTCCATCGATGTGCTATGGACATCATGCACTTCGTCATTTTTCTTCACTTTGCTTGGTCCCGGCATGTGTAGCATAGTGTTAGGGATATCCACATCAGACGTCTCTATGAGGTTCACTGGAACAAGGAGGTCTACCGACCATTCCTTGGTAATCTCCTCCAAGTCATCTTCTGTCAATTTGTAATATGACTAGATTTGTTGTTTATGCTCATCAATGTGCACTGTAATGTAGGTGAAGTGGCGGTCCACGCTGAACTTCATCAAGGGTATAAACCTATAAAGTGTGTTTCAGGTGATGCATGGTGTAGACTGGATTGAAATATTTAACTGGTTGTAGTAGGCATGGAAGATGACATTGCACTGCCACTATTTTCTCATGTCGCTAGAATACCATAGCGTATAGAACTTCGTGGCCAGTGGTTTGAAAGGTTCTATATCTGGGAAAATGGCACCTTCTGGTAGCTCCCAGGCAATGAAAGTGATCAATATAAGAAGCCAACTAAAATGGATGTCATACCCTTGGTCTTGCACTTCTATGCAATCAATCTCTAGTTGGTTGACAAGGTTCTGTGCCCAGTTCATCTGTAATCCATCTGCACACTTTCCTACAAGGTTGACCATGAATTCGTTCACTTGATTTGGTCTATTCTTATGAACTAACTTTCCCTATATCAATTGATAGGAAAGGTGCACTACGCCACTCTATATAGAGGCTACCTTGTATCCTTGCGTTTCCTTCTCAACATCGCCATAGGTTTCCTTAATTTTCTGTGTTAATGCTCAGTCGGAGGTCTTGCCAGGGTAGAACTCTCATGGGTCAGGGCCTTGCATGCTAAGCCCTATGATCCATTTGACTAAGGTCAGATCCATAGTTATGCATAGGTTTAGCCATAGGTATCCTCCGTGATAGCAATATAGAAGAACTATGGATCTGACCTTCACCTCCTGGTGTCTGCCAAAGTGTAGAATCTTCATAACATTCAACAATGTAGACTGCACAAGGTTCTGGGTCCAAGACTGTGGGACAATCTTCAAGTTATCTCCCTTCATATTTGTTAGATACTTGTGTGGGGAAAGAATATTGTAGACTTTCATGTCATCGAGGTTGAAGTCACTAAACTTCAATGCTGCGAGTTTGTCTTGATCGGCTCGAACTATGTGCACTCATTTCAGAAGGTATGCGGTGATCAAAGTATACTTGAAGTCTCTGGGTACACTATCATGGTTAATCCCACCACTTAGAGGTGGTATGTAAGTTGGCAGAATGCATGGAATAAGCTTGGAATTCATAATGTCATCTCTGTGATTTGTTCTTGTCTCTGTCGTGGTTCGGGAAGGTCCCACTCCATGAGAAGTTGAGGGAGAATCTTGGATTCCTCATGTTGATGATGATTTCACACTTGCAAACATCCTTCTTTATGACATGAATCTCTCAGCCATTAAGTCAATCATAATGTCTTTGATTTATTTCTCTACTGCGCTAAGCTCTTTTGACATACAAGCTCAGGGTTGATTAGATCAGATAACTAGATTTAGAAACTATAGTGGAGGGTATGGGAACAAGGCAATGATCACAGTGCAAAATAATCTCAGGCTGTAGGCTCACATTCTTAGTTAGAAAAATGTATTCTCAGGGCGTGGTGCGGTGGACTAAGTAAGAAATTTAGCAACAGTTTTCTTGCAATGAGTATGAGGCATCATTAACTCATGTTCTGTCCATTTATGGTGCGGTCTAATGGTCTAGTGGTGAATCATCAATGCTTTTCGACCCGTTCGGAGTGGAAATCAAATGGTTATATCAGCTTCCAATGGCTATATTGCTTCGCCTTGGTGAAGTGGCCTATGTCGTTGGTCTGATATCTCGACGAATTTCAATTTCTAAGAGTTTCCCATTCTGCAAGGTCCCCTTTGAAATATTTTGTAGTCTATCGATCTTATCTCTCTTTTTTCTTAGTTTCCTAGCCTTTTTTCCAGTGAGCTTCATCTCGGGGATTCTCTTTCCATTTTGATTCTTATTTTCCTTAAACATAGGTACTTCGCACTGCTGAGATTCTCTCCTAAGACCCAGGGGTAATAATTCTTCTTTTTCTGGAACATGTGCTTTAGGCTTATGTGAGCCTTCTGAAATTATTTTAGCTTCAACATCTGGGCCTCTAACAATAAGTGGCTTCGATCTGTTCTCATGTTCTTCAATCAACTGCGCAATCCTTTTGGTCATGAAATATATTAACTCTTATCTCTGTTGTTCTAAAACTTTTTCCTCTTCTTCCTTTGTGGCTTTATCTCTCTTAATCCAAGGTTTTCCAAGTAACATAGTAAATGGAGCGTTGTCCTCAATAAACTCAATAATCTCAAAATCTTCTTCAGTCGAAGTTCCATTGATTGTTATAGGTATCTGAGCGAGTTTTCCACATAACATTATCATTTTTCCTTTGAATATTCTTATTCCTCCCAGCGAAGGGATCATGGCGAGCTTCCCTATAACTTACCAAATTCTTTCTGGCATGATTTTCACTTGTGTTTCTTCGTCGAGAATATAGTCAATGTCGAAGTCCCCTAGTCTTGCTTCAACTTGTTCCTTTTCTTTGAAGATCTCTAGTAATCAGACATCTTTATGTTCTTTCGAGGTTTCTTTCATTTGTATCAATAATTTCTCTAATTCTTTCTGATATTCATCTATTTCTATAGTTTTCTTAGGGTTTTCTTCATTCAGATTCATTCTTTCAAGATTAGCGATCATTTTAGGGAAATCCAACACTTCATGGTCCAAAGCTTTGCAACAGAGACAACTAGATTTTTCACCTAGGCATTCCTTAGCTAGATGGCCTGGTTTTCTGCAACTGTAACATAGGGTTAATCCTCTCTTTCTTGTGAATGATCCCCAACCTCTTCTATATTGCGCACTAGAATCATGGTAGCTAGCCTGCAAAAAAATATTTCTAGGATTCTGCATCCATTGGCTAGTCCAAACATTCTTTCTATAAATAGGTATAACATATTTATCATTATTCTTACCAAATCTATCCATATCAAACCTTCTTTCATCTAAAAATTCTCTAGTTTTCAAGCTAGGACAGACTCTATCAAGCATACTTAGATCCATATTTTAGAAAAAAAAAAATTCACTTATCTTACTTTTATAGAGCATAAAGCTTCCAGATCTAAAAACTTTTAGTTGTTCTTACCTCCATCAGAGAACAGATCTTACAGATCTTACCTCTTTTTGTAGATCTGACCTCTTTTCTTCGGAAACTTCCACTTTAACCTTTCTTAGAGCACAAAGCGTTCAGATCTGACTTCTTTTCTTCAAATCTGTCCTTCCTTCTTTAGCATAGAGTTTATCAGATCAAGTGGATTACTATGTGCTAGGGAACAAGTCCACGCACAAAGCTTCTAATTTTTAGGATGAATCTTTGCACCAAGATTCTTCTTTCTCAGTTCCCAGCAATCACAGTTTCAAGTCCCGACAACAAAACCATTTGTTGGCATAGGGGTAGACCCATGGTTCAACGCTACAACAACGCACCAACAAAACCCTAACTACCGACCCTTTCGGAAACACCTGCGAAGCAGATGAAGTCTCACCTGAGGTAGAGGCAGGGGTGGTTGCAGGACTCAGATGTCTACAAACTTAGTTGGGACATAGATCTATGATTCTAATGCTCAACATAGCACTTAGCAATTAACCTTCATCAATATTTAGTTCTTAGTAATAGCACAAATGTACCCTAATTATAGAGTATCACAGTATGCAACTAGATCCATCATCTAATAACACTTAACATAATAGGAACATATTAGATATAATAGATTCAAGCACTAATCACATCCATATAGGTCAGATCTAGCATTCATTCACATGATTAGGCACAAAGAAACATCATATATATCTAACATGCATCACATAGAAACACATGGATGCATCACACAAAAAAGAGCAACACACCATGTGCATGGTTCAACCCCACCCTAGGGCTACGTCCACCAATTCTTCTTCTTTATTAATGTCTTTAATCGGTTACAACACACAATCATTAAAAAACCCTTCTGTGCACAGGACAAAAGATCCGCACAACTCACTAGATCCTTCTTCCTTGTGTCCTAGCACAAAGCCTTCTATAATCTCTACAATAACTTGCACTTAGCTCTGAAACCCTTCTACAGTCATGCACAAATCACTAATAGCACTTATATTACAACACATAGATAGGCTACCATCCCTTACTTACTTCACCTAGACATCTATTTATACATACAAAATTGGGCCTAAGCGTGGGTGAACCCACAAGCTGACATCCCTTTCCCATTACATTGTCCCAAAACCCAAAAAGGGGCCCAAAAGTGGGTCGAGATCCCATGATCTCTGCTTCGTCTGGCACTCCATCTTCGATAGGCTGTCGAAGTCCAAAAAATGGTCAAATATGACCAAGTGTTCCTCAAAACTTGGTCAAGGGCCAACATGTGCTATGACCATCCATGATTTTTCGCCTCATCTCTTCAGATAACAAGGATGCAACTAAATCCTCATACTTCAATGTAGATTGAGTGGTACTACCAATTGATACAACCAGATTATCCCAAGAGTCTGGAAAAGAACATAATAAAGTAATACACTTATCTTCTTCTGCAATAGTAATATTAACAGAGACAAGTTGAATTACCAGAGTATTAAAGGCATTTAGATTTTCTGTCACAGAATCTCCATCTTCCATCCTAAGATGATAAAACTTCTTTCTAAGAAACAACTTGTTTACTAGGGACTTTGATTGATACAAATTCCCTAACTTATCCCATAGTTCCTTAGTTGTAGATTCTCATGAGACATTCAACTACATCGAATCTGCCAAGTAGATTTGAATAGTACTCCTTTCTATTTTGTACAACTTCTCCCAATCTTCCTTTGACATACTAGTAGGTGGTGTACTAGTAGGTTGTGTACCAGTCAACTATGTGCCAGTAGGCCATGTACCAGTAGGTTGTATACCAGGATCCAGAATGATCCATTGTTCTTTATCTACAAGAAGGTCCTCCATATTGAGCTTCCATAGCTCAAAGTTTTTACCATTGAACTTCTCTATCTCGATTCTAGAAGAGATCACCATTCCTCTTTCTACACTCAAATCACCACTGCAAAATCTCCCACTAAACCTAGGTTTATCACAGACCCAAGATAAACTTGGTCTATCAAGACTGATCCAAACCCTTAACAACAAAGGCATCCCTCTGAAGCCAAAAATGAGCTATGATACCACATGTAAGTTTTAAACCTATGAATTAAAGAAATGCATATAGATTCTTAAGCAAAACATAAATTAATCAATGGCTCATACACATAGTACACAGATATTTACATTAGAAATCCGTAACCAGGAGAAAACCAGTCTTCCTTGCTATCACACATTTCAATTCTTCATTGTATTAATTTCACCATTCAACATACAATATATACAATGTTTTAGTTATTTCATAGCTACCAAAACCCTAATCCCTTAATCTGGGATTAATTTAGAAAACTGCTAAAAATAGAAAAATCCGCTAAAAATAGCAAAAACCGCCCAAAAACAAATTTCGGGGCACTGTGTGTAACCAAGGGGGCCCATACCTTCCCCCCCTAGGAGAGTGCCTGGTGCACACGACACAAATAGAGAAGGAATTTGGGATCGTCAGACACAGTTGTCGAATTTGACGTTCCCACACACACACATGAAAAGGATATAAAACATACCCAACACATTTTCATTGATATCCGCTTGCAAAATCTCTGACATTGATCAATCTTACCGTATAGTGCTAATGTGGAAAAGATGATTCGAAGGTGTGACTAGGAACTAGGGAACCAAAAATGACTCGGGATAGAACTAGACCATACGACCTTCTCACCTAGTAAAGACAAATGTTGTTCAAGTGAAATGACTTAGTTCACTTGTGTTAATCAAAATCAAGAATTTCCTTAAGCTATTCATTCTAAAACCAAATCCTAACTTGTCAATGCCGAAAAGTGTCAAGGATCGACGATCAATGATAAACCTACCCAAGTTCTCTTATATCGTCTCCCTCGAAAAAATCTTGATGTCAAAAATGCATAGGGGATCGACGATTAGATATAACTCTATTGCGGTCAAAATGTTTGTTGTGATCCTTTTGTATTTTCCCCGATCTCAATAAAGCGCATCGAGCATCGACTATAGATGATTTCTTTATGTCCTTTGTTAATGTCTGTCTTCCTTGTATTTTACTGATGTCGAAGAGGATTGAATATCTCTCAAACCTTTATGTGAAAAACTTGCGTAAACCAAAACCACCTTATTCTTATGTCGATGAGGATCGACACTCGACAACTATTGGTTTTGTGTGGTTCCTTTACTTACTTGAATTCTTTCTGATGTCGAACCTGAGTGCATTAGGTGCAGTGTTTAGCTCTCGATTCTTAATTCAGGTGTTAAGGTATTTTAGACATGATGTTTCACAAGTTCAAACAAACCTAAATAGGTGATAAGAGTCATGAAAACAAACAAAGTTAAAACATTTCCCAAAATGAATTCAAGTTAAACAGTGCAACGAACAAGTGGTACCCAAAAAGTGACAAAATTTGATAAGGATTTTAGTGTTGATACTAAGTGGGGGGTGAATCATTATCAAGTACAATTTAAAACCTTTTGCAACTTATACTTAAACCATTGAACTATATCCAATGAGCAATGAACAATAGTATAAGAGTTACACCAATACACCACAATACACCATGCACAATATATGAGAAATAATCAATAGTTATTGT
>JZKD02S1635713.1:56289-67967 GCA_000966675.3 Picea glauca | reverse complement strand
TTCAGTGTCATTTATTTCAATCCTTGGATGAGGACATTCAAATTCAACATGACCTACTCCTTCACAATTAAAGAAAAATATCTGACCTCTATTTTCTTCTTTGAAATATAAGATGTTGTAATTTTCTTCAACTTCTTCTTCTTCTTCTGTGTATTCCCTTACATAAGGGTCTTGTAGCTTGTCCCAAAGCTATTTTGATGATGCACATGATCCCACCTTGGATTTCACTGAATCTATCAGTCCATCCAGGATGGTATCTATTGCCAATTTGTTGTTTCTTTTTGCTTCCTTATGAGTTGCAGTCTTTGGTTTCTTCAAAGCATTGTATCTTGAAGCAACTGAGAACCAAACATATTCCCCAATATATTTCAAGTATTTTTCCATTCTATTACTCCAGTATTCAAAATTGCTTCCATCAAATGGTGGAATCCCATTTGGAATTTTGTCTTCCATTTCATCTTAGGATCTTCCTTCCAGTGGTTAAACTATACTGAAGGTAACCTGCTCTGATACCAATTGTTGATACTAAGAGGGGGGTGAATCAGTATCAAGTACAATTTAAAACCTTTTTCAACTTATACTTAAACCATTCAACTATATCCAATGAGAAATGAACAATAGTATAAGATTTACACCAATACACCATGCACAATATATGAGAAATAATCAATAATTATTGTTCAAGGGAAGTAATGACTTCTAAAGGTAGCTACAGCCTCCAAATGTAAAGGGAGGGATAAACCTCCAAGAGGAAGATACAATCCTCCAATATCAAGAGTGAGTTGAACTCTCCATCCTTTCCCCCTCCTTCCACCCAAGAGTATATGAGAGCTAATAAAACTTTACATTAAATCATCACCATCAACCAATCATCACATAGAACCTGATAATGCTTCTTGAGACTTCTTCAATTTCTGAAATTATTCAATTTTTGGAGTACTCTGATCCTATAGATAATATTACTCAATGTATTCTCTGAAACTCCTCCAAGTTTCACTCCTTTAATCCTCCCCAAAAATAAGTTATAGAAAGAATGGTAGACTTTATTCAATTCTGGTCTATTCAGGAGACCGAACTTGTACATAATGCCCCATGCTCAATATTTAACATCTAATTCTGAAAATCACACAAAATAAACTAAATTATTTACTCTTTCCAATAAAATTTGTCCCACGTCATTTGGATTCTCGATGAAGAAGTTATGCACAAACCCTATCTTCCACAGAGTGTATCTCCATAATTATAACGAATCAAGAGCTGAAATTTTTGCCAGAGGTACATTGATATGTTTTATCAATACCATAGCGATTTCACCATCTATATCGTTCTATAAAAAAAAGTTATAGAAAAAATGGTAAGATGACCTGAAAATAACATACCTTAGAACACATCACCAAAAGACTTCATCCTCCCTTGAAATTTGGCCTTATTTACTTCTTATTTCCTCTGAAATTTGACTTGTATCAAATGAATGTATAATGATGTTTATTTATACCATTTATGTCACTTCCTTTTAACATTAGGGCCGACCTGACACTTTCTTATTTTGTAATTCTTTTCTTTAATTATCTTCAGGGCCTACATGTACTTCCTTCTTCAATTCACTTTGTCATCTTTAAAAATTCATTTCTTCTCAACCATGAGGATCCACATGACGTGCCACATACCACCGGAAACAACATGATGTATACTATACATTCATGGGTGTTGTATATGCATGTGCATTTTCCTTCATGTCCAAATACCTTTATCAATCCTACGGTCCAAAACCCATGACTAGGGTTGACATCAATGACAACAACCAATATTCCAACATTTAGGGTGTGTTGAGTGCTCATCAATACCTTGATGTACTACTATATGATCCAAAAGTATGGAATGATTGATTAGAATGATTCTGACTATAATGATTCTCTCTCATTGGAAGGATCGACTGGACGATTCTCTCTCATGATCTTCGAATCTATGGCCTTGCTCCATGTTAATCATTAACTGCAATATAATTCAAATGAATAGAATATGTACTTCAATAAAAGATAACATGCTTTAGAGTGTATTAAATGTTATAATAATTCATTGAAAAACTTAACAGCTGAAATGGTTTCAAGGAATTGAGATATTTTGGACTAGCTCTATGAAGGCTACTTAGTTGCTAAAGTAATTAAATCTTACTTGTATTGTGTTTAGTGTGGGATTATTCATCATATTATTATGATTGTGGTGTGCTATTGTAATTTTTAATGTGATGTAGAGTTTATCTCTATGTAACTTGTTTGATTCTATTATTTATGAGGTTGTTGTAGATCCAATTTGTTGTGAAAGATTTAGTCGTGAAATATCTTCTCCAAGTTGTTAAATATGATAACAACTTGTGAACTCTATATAATGGAGTCACGGGTCTAATGATTAAGAACAAGTGTTTCCTCTCGAGAGGTCACAAACTCAAATAAATTGTCCCTTGTTTCTAGTTTTATTTCCATATATATATATATATATATATATATATAACAAAAACATTTAATTCTATTTTTATTTCCATATATATACAACCAAAAACATTTAATTATAATAATAAAAATAGTTTTATTTGGATATATATAAAACAAAAATATTTAATAATAATAATAATAATCTAAATTTAAGGTCACGACCAAGGTAGACATCAAATTGGTGTATGAAAACCCCTTATTTGTGGGACAAGGGATCCCCTTCACAATAGGTATACATACCCTACCCCCTTGTAGCCACTAAATAAATTTAATCACTAATCAAGCAGTACATCATCCTCGTTTTCGTGGCGTTAATATTATATATAGAGAGACAATACTAAAATTGGTTATTTAATTATTATTATACAAACGACATGGAGTAGACACTAAATAACTTTAATCGCTAATTGGGTGGTGCATCATCGACATCGTCATAGCCTTAATCATCACTCATTTAAAGTTATTTAATGGCTACTCCATGTTGTTTGAATAGAAATATAAATAGTTTAATGTTTTTGTTATATATATATATATATATATATATATATATATATATATATATATGTGTGTGTGTGTGTGTGTGTGTGTGTGTGGAAATAATACTAAAATGATGATTAATCACATGCCTTGATGTACTACTATATGATCCATTAGTATGATGAATGATCAAGTATGACAATGATGATGATGTACATGATTGATTACAATTATTTAGTGGTTACTCCTTTTTGTTTTTATATTAATAATTTAATGTTTTTCTTTTATATATATTGGACTAATATTAAAATTGTTGATGATGATATTATATTGAGATAATATTAATTTTGTTTCGATAATGATATTGTTTCTTATCATATTGTTTGTATTGTAAAAAATGATTATTTTTATTATATACATAAAAAATTTAAAATCTTTTTTAAAATTAATGATGATAATATTAAAGATCTCCTAAAATCATTAAAATTTATCAAACAAATAAAAATTTCAAATGTTATTTTATTGTATAAATTTATTATTCTTGGTGTGTGAGAGATGATGATGATGTATAATGAATGCTTTTGTTATATATATATATATATATATATATATATATATATATATATATATATATATTAAAACAATACTAAAATTTATGATAAAAGGTTCTTTAGTGGTTACTATATACTATTTGTATGGTCATTCTATACTATTTATACAACTTGCATGTGCCTAATGGTTAAGAACATGTGTGTCTTCTTAAGAGGTTACATGTTCAAATATAGAGGGGGTCAGGGTACATACAAGGGGGTCTCATACACCAATTATTATCCAAATTGAATGTTTTTGTGTTATATTATTGAAATAATACTAAAATTATTGATGATAATGATGATGACGAAGGCCAATATGCTAGACATCAAGATTGAAAATAGTTTATTTAGTGGTTACTCCACTACTTTTGTATGATGAAAATTGAATATTTTTTCTTTATATATTTTGGAATAATACTAAAATTGATGGCGGTGGTGGTGATGATGATTTTATATTTAAATAATATTAAAATGAATATAATGATGATGATGATGATGATGCTATCCATGTTTTTTGTATTGTAAAAACTGATTGTTTTAGTTGTGTGTGTGTGTGTGTGTGTGTGTGTGTGTGTGTGTGTGTTTTAAAAGTATTTATGATGATGATCATGGTGATGATGATTATGATGATGATGTAAAGATAAAAAAATTGCAATCATAGATACTGATTGGTATTTCATGTGCCTTTGGTGTCCCTAATAAAAAAGAGAGCACATGTCATTCATTTAATAAAAATAAAATGTTAAGTATTCAACATTATAGTATCCTTGCTTAAAAGTAGAATTCTGAGTTAAGTTGTTCTATAATGTCATAATCTAAACTCTAGAGATAGAATAAAAACAAGTAAAAACTCCAATAAATAGTCCAAAAGCAAGTTGGTGTTCAAATCATTTCCAATAAGTTAAGTATTCCACAAACTCTAATACAAAAAGGAAATTAAAACTGGGATTCATGAAAGTGAAAAGTAAGGTGTTCTTGATGAGATTCAATGATTTCACAGGTTCCTCATTGTAGCTCCAATCCTTCCTTGGACAACCTGTCAACTTCATAATTTTGTTCCCTATCCACATGAGCAAATGAAATGTGAAAGAAAGAAGATTGTAGGTTATGATGTCCCAAAATAAAGGTTGAAGAAAGTAATTATGTAGGATAGAATCCCCATTCATCCATTGTATAACTAAGGGGAATCACCCAATATTTGTATATCTGTGACTTCCTTTTCAAGAGAAAGAACAAGGATCATCTTGAGTGTCGAGAGTTCATTGAATTTATTTGTGGCTTGGTTGATACAAACTATAAATGAGAGAGAATGATTTTGGGAGAGGAAAATGATACATACATCATTGCTACACATCAAAACTCCTCACTTTGACAGTGTTTCATTTTCATTGTCGCAAGTGTCATAAGTGTCGCAATTTTTGTCGCAAGTGTCGTAAGTGTCACATTTGCTTTTCCTAAGTGTAATATTTTGAACGACACCATTAAAATAATTTCTACAACCCTGAAAACATGTTAGATAAAGAAGCCCCATCATCTGACAATTGGAACATGTGTTTTTACTAGGGAATTACTCATCTTGGTAACCTTTTGGAAGATCATCACTCCCCTGCTCATACACAGGGAGCACTAGTGCCCCTTTTTCATCTCAGGGGGAGTGTTGCAGTGCTTTGTTGTCCATTTTAAGGGAGTGTTGATTTGGTTGAGGAAACCTTGGAAGAAATCCCACTTTCCTCTAAAGACAACTATGGATGGATTGGGTTAGATTGGCTCGAATATAACTCCAGGGATGCATCTAAGGAAGATATCACAACTATTCGAGCCATATCCTAAACTAATTCTAGATATACCCAAGGTAATTGAGCCTCTCAAATGCTATAAATGGAGTCATTCCCATGGTGAATAGGAGGATAAAATCAACAAAGCATTGTTAGTTTGGTTGTGGATATTTCGAGCAAGGGTTGGACGAAGAGGACTTGGAGAGGCTACTGCAACATCATCTAAATATTGTAAGTTTCCTTTTGAAGTTATCATATAATATACTTGGCTTGTTTCCTTCAAATATGTGGTTTCATGTGCTTGTTTATGTTTAATTTGATTTTCGTAGATGAATTTGCTTTGCCTAATCCATTAGAGTAGAAGGAAGTCACTTGTTTATTGTTGTTCATTGCAGGTATTGATTTGTGCCAGAACTTGGATCAATATTAAAGACAGGAGAAAATAGGAAAAATGTCGCAAACATAGTACATCCTAATTTACCTTCTTGTTGGCACAGGGGTAGACCCAGGGTTCAACGCTTAATAATGAACCAAAAAAACCCAAACTACTGAACCTTTAGGAAACACATATGAGGTAGGCAAAGTCTCACCCGAGGTAGAAGAAGGGGGGTTACAGGACGCATGTGTCTAAAACCAAGCTAGGACACAGATCTATGATAATAACACTTTGCAGGGTATTATGTTAATGCTTAGGAAGTGACATAAATTAGTTTATTCACCTTATGAACATCACAAAACATATCTAAGATAGATCTAGTGCAGTACAACAAAGATTATGTACCTAAAACACTTAGCACTTAGCACTGGAATCAGATATAGCATTCTATCATAAGAAAAGAAATAAAACATCATATACATATCTAATCTAAGTACTTAAGCCAATATAATAAAGATAATCATTGCACAAAGAAAACCATAAGACACCAGATGTACGTGGTTCACCCTAGTGTGGGGATACACCCACCAACCAATTTGCCTTATTTATTATGTGCTCGAATCTTACATTCATCCACTCATGTGAACTAAGCCATAGAGTCAAGCTTCGCATTAGACAGGATACCTACGCACTGAGCACCAGATCCTCCTTCCCAAAACTAGGTCAAGGCACAGAGCCAAACCTCTATCAAGCACAAAGCCTTAACACACATACATTCCCTTGCACAATGGCTTTCAACTGCTTGAACTTAGCTCAAAATACTACTCAAAACAACACTCTTTACTTCTAGCATACATTCTTCTTTTATTTAGACTTTTACAAACCATTACAATAGGGCCAAACATGGGAAAACACCATGGGCCAACATCTCATAACCCATTACAAAAACCCTAAATAACCCCTTACAAAGCCTGCAAAATAAGTGAGATCTGTGATCTCAGCTCTGCCTGGGTGCTCCTTCCTTGACCAATGTGTCAAAGTCCCAAAGTGGGACAACTCTAACCAATGTTTCCTCAAAACTTGGTCAAGGGCCAATAGGCCCCCAACACTCACTTGTGACTCGTCTTGAGTCAGTGAGGTGCAGAAAATGCTGCTTCGAAGGCCTGTTGGAAACCATCTCTCTTTTTTTATCCTATCTCTATACGCTGCCTACACAAGTGTTTTGGAACCCTTGATTCTCATCGCAAGTTTTTGAATAAAACAACACTGTCATTTTGTGCATTTGCACACCTGCCTTATGTTCTAGTTTTCACAACTGCAAGTGTGAAAACTTTGATTTCGAAGTCACGTCAATGGCATTAAAATCATCACTGAATTATTACGGTCACTTTTGTCTATGTGTTCATTGCATTTCCAATTTAATTATAGTCGCATAGTTAACAAAACACCAAAATATTTACTCATTTGGCATTTTTGTTGTTAATATGATTTCAATTTTTATGAGACTATGATGATTTTCTAATGATTGTGATTCAATCGTTGATTTATTGGTGGTTTGATGTACTTTGATCAAATTCCTTGCCACATTGGTTTCATGAAAACACATTGACATTATGGATTAGACCCTTGGCACAATCATTTCATACAACATATATTTGTTATGATCGAACCCTTGGTGTTGATTCCAAAACAATTGTTTTGATTTTAAAACCATGCAAATACTATTGCTCGTGTAAAAGATTTGGGTCGACTCACCATAGTTTTCATTAATTGTTTGAATGGAATTTTATTTTAACACATTGCAATAGTGATTTGAATCACCATACGCGTTATCGATTGTACATTTGGATATGACTGTTTTGCATGGGCTGATCTAGTTCCACCACCCCCGCACACTTTGGAATTAATGCTTGCCTCCTATCCTAGGTCACCTCTGTTGGTTTCAAGGAAGTCTATGAGCTATTCGATCCTTCGTTTACCCTGACCAAACCCTTGTGCGTTTACCCTGCTCACTGTGTGCCCTTGCCTATGGCACCTGTGGTGCGTATAGAGCCTAATGGCATCCAAACACTCTTGCTTTTCGACAATGCCCGTGAAGATTTGGAAAATAGTGGTTGGCTAGTATTTATCCAGAGATTTGAGGGTTTTAACCTTTCGGTTGCCCAACAATTCGCCCTCACCTTCAACGGTTACAGGGCTAAGGTCGGAGACATACAACTTGAGATAAATGAGGAATTCCTCAGTTTGGCTATAGGACTACCAGCTACAGGGCAAAGGTGGTTTAAAAATTCCAAAGTAGACGAGGTGTCATGGTCGCTCCTATTCACATCAAGGAAGATTGTGAGTTTTGATAGAGGTATGCCTCTTACTACCCTCAAACCCAGGTGGCATGATCTTTTGGTAATTGTTAAGGAGTTTGTGACCTGCGAAGGTCATTATGGCTTGGTATTTCTGTATCACCTTTGGTTGTTGATGAATTTTATAGACTACCCTCTAAATATGCCACATTATATTTTACATAGTCTTTACAAAATGCCCAAACGATTCAAGCGTAAGAAAGCTGATAGCATCCTTTTCCATCACTGCTTGATCAAACTCCTTATAATCCACCATTTGAGCCTTAGTGGTGATAGTTGGCAAGCCTTCCTATCAAGGAATGGCTTTGCCACTCTTGAGTCTGTCCAAGTCGACAAGGTTGTGGTTACTAAAACTCTGGTTGGGCCAGTCGTGCCATTTCATATCCTTCTACCCCTTGTCAAATCCTCGAATTGCCCCGACCTCGACCTACCCGATACCATGGCCCACCCATGTACTAAAGACAATACTAAGGCCGTCAAGAAGCCTGTGAGGAAGAAAGGTAAGGGTGATACTGGTGTCAACAGTAAGGGAAAGAAAAATGCACGATGGATATCCAAATGTGCTAGGAACAAACCCAAGAAAAACGTTGACCAGAAGCCAATAGTACTGAGCAAGGACTCAGACTCCAAAATTGAATGTTTCTTGACTGAAGAATATCCCTATTCTCATGGCCTATTCCCTATGGAGCCCTATGACTATGTTTCCAACTTACCTCCTTGCCTCAAGAACGATCCTAAATTCTCGGGAATTAGGCTTCACAGTCAAACCCCTGGTAACTTGAAAGAACCCTCGCCAGTGATGCAGAATCAACCACCTTGCACACAATGTAATGCCTGGCTTGAATGTTATTACACCGACGTTCCCCTGTTGCAATCTAAGATTAAATCGTTAGAGGAATGAGTTGCAGTGCTGTCAAAGGAGAACGACAAGCTACAAGCCAACGAGAAGAAAAAAAAAACCACCGGCTCAATTGTCTTCAGAAACATCTAGGAAGCAACAACCTTTGTCAATTCCAAGTTATCGTGATCAAATCATTTTCTTAATGCCCAGGTATGTATTTCAACATTGATTTTGTTTTACGAATTGGTTTGTATTAATATGACTGATTGGGTTTGCTTTCGTTTAGTTCTGCTCGAATAGATTCAAGAAATGATTTTGTTTTGTTTTGAATGATTATTTTCGTTTTGGACTATGATTGAATTCGATCTGTAAAGAATATTTGTTTTCTAAACTCGGACACAGCTATGTTTTGATTGATACGATTTTGCATTAGCATATCGATTGTGTCGGCTCTAAGATAGTTTGATTCATTTCTTTTGGTTTGATTTTGAGATGATTCTGTATGCTTGGATTAGTATGGTCTTTTATGTGTGCAATGCATCAATATCAAAGATTGGTTTGACAAATACAATGTAATCTATTGATTCGCAAAACGACTCTGTTAGTTTTGATTTTGAAAAACGATTCTATTAAGTTCGGATTGACATATTTTGTCTCTATTGAATTCGTATGAAAGACTTGGCTAAATCGATTATAGTCTGTTTTGAAATTGGTTCAAGAGATGATTTTGTTGGTTCTCCAGCTGTCAACCGATTCTGTCTGTTCCGAATTGGTAATAAAAGTTGCTTGACAAATCTCACATATCATGTTATCATTTGATTAATTCAATTATGATTTCATTTGTTTCAATTTGCATACAAGTTTTGATTTGTTGTGGTATGAATGATTTGCTTTGTATGGAATTAGTAATTAAAGATTTGGTTTAATAGGTCCGATATATTTCTATTAGATTTGGATTGATTAAAAATGATTATGTTTTCAAATTAGACCAGCTATAGAATCGCAAGATTCTGTAGCTAGTCTTAAAAATTAGATTTTTGTCAATTTTATCAATAAAACATTATCTAAACCTATGTATTCTTGTCTATTTATAGGTAGCTACAAATTTCATTGACAAATTGGACATGTTGTAGCAGTTTAGATATAGTTTTCATTTTTTAGTCATAGGCAAAAATAGGGACTTGGGAGATTATTCCCAGATTTTTTGTAAACTTCTTTGACAATTCCCACAGGGATGTTTTACCCTGTGGTCTTTAAATACTTATCATTTTTTGTAAAGGACCCATCATTGATTGTTGGGAGAACCATACTATGGATTTATAATGATACATACTGGGATGAAAGTTGATGTCTTGTAACAGCTTTAGCTTTCAATGTATCAAACTTTTATTTCAAGTTTTCTTCATATTAGTTTGCAATCAATTATTGACTACTTTAGCTATCATGATTCATTGCAGGTTGGTGTGATTTGGTTTATGTGTTGTCCATATCTAATGTCTCTTATTTCTTTTTAGTATAGCAATTACTTTGTTTCAATTTAATGGATAAAGGTTTATCTTCTTCGTTAATTGAAATTTTTTGTACAGATCTTCACACAAGGATTTATCTAACTCTGTTGATTTGTAAATCATAAGATTGTTGTCGGTTTTACTTCTTGTTTGTTCTATTGTTTCTATTCAAAAAAACATTGTTGCTTCTTGTTTACGAAAAGCCTGTGAATAATCTGGTGCGGGTTTCCTCCCATCGAACAACTGAATTGGATATTGTACACAGGACAAATAGGAAGCATTATTTCAGGTTTGTTCTTTATTTGTTATTTAATAGTTGATAAATCTGAGAATTTTCATTAGTTTAGATAGATACATAGTTCAACTTTATAGTTAGGATTATTATTTTAATTACTCAGCTTAGTTTTGTTATTTTTCTTCTTTCACATAAAAGATATAAAAATCAAAAAACAATAGTTCTGTTGTCATAGGACAGCTTACAAATGATTTTTGCAGGTTTTCATATAAAATCTGTAATCTGTAAATGTTGCACATTTGTGATTAAGATTAATTGTGTTGTGTTGACGGGCAAAACAATCCATCCGTCAACTGGGAGAGTGGAACTGGTCCGGGGTTGTCTAAATAACCCAAGCCGTTTGGTATGGACCACCCTGACGAGTTTAACGGCTCCGTTGGCCGCTCTAAGGTCTCCTAAGGGAACCAAAGAGAAAGTGATCTGAGCTAAATAATCTAAACTAAGGAAACTAGAAACTAATAAAGCAAACTCAAACTAACTATACTAATCTATCTATAAACTACTAACTGTTATATATTTACAAGATACTAACTATGATTATAATAACTCAAATCAACTGCCTAATTATCAGCTATGTTATTCCTTATTCACAAATGTACATTATGGACAGCCTACAGATTTGACTAAAACCTGCAAAACTCATGCATTCGCTGCTCTGAGACAGCCAAGGATCTATTTTTATCTTTTATATTTTATGAAAAGAAAATAAAAACTATTGAAATCAAACAATCTAATCTATCTTACTGATATTAAAGAATGTAATATAAATCTAAATAAACTATCATTTATATTAAACTATTTAACATGGACAGTAAATGCCTAACTAATTGACCTGGAAACGCTCCAAGTCTGCCCTGTGTATGATTGCTTCGTAAGCTGGTTGGAGGAATAAATTCACACCATTTATCCCTTAAGCTTCTCGCAAAGGATCAGCTATGATGCTTCCTGAAGTAGGTTACAGGACAAA
>JZKD02S1635713.1:6249-23480 GCA_000966675.3 Picea glauca | reverse complement strand
CATCATTGTTTACACATAAACTTTTCTTTCTATCAAATCTTTTGGATTTGTACTTCTCTTCACCTTCAGAGTTCTGGTCCTTCTTCTTGTGTGGACACTTATTTGAAAAGTGACCCATATTACCACAATTAAAACATTTGAAGGGAAGCTTACCTTGGTACTTACCTGATCCTTTCTTTAGTCTTCTCACGAATTTTTCTTCAATTTCATCAGGCTCAGAATCTTCATTCTTATTTGCTTTAAATGATGCTTCTCTAGAGGTGGGTTTATATGTAACTATCCTCATTTCATATGCAATCAAAGTTCCTAGAATTTGATCAAAATCCAAAGCCTTTATATCATTAAATTCTTCTATAGCTGAGACCTTTGGGTTGAACCTATCTGGCAGAGATCTCAAAATTTTCTGAACTAAAGAGGGTTCCTCATTTTTTTCACCAAGTGCTTTCATTTCATTTACTAGTTCTTAAAATCTCAGAAAATACTTCCCAATGGTTTCATATTCTTTCATCTGTATCTTTTCAAACTGTACTCTGTAGGTTTGAAGCTTGGCATCTTTTACCTTCTCATTACTTTCATAACTGCTAATGAGTTTGTCCCACATTTCTTTGGCAGTTTGAAGATGCATCACCTTTACAAACTCGGCTTCTACAAGTCCATTCAAGATAGCATTCATTCCCTTAGCATTAACGCTAAATTCTAACTTATCATCCTTGTAAGCTAGCACAATAGGATTTATGTATCTAGTCTTTGCTACATCCCAAACATCAATACCTAAGGCCATTAGGTATGTTCTCATTCTAACCTTCCAGAAGGAAAAGTTTGTTCCATTGAATAGAGGGGCCTTATTGGTTGAATTTCCTTCATGGCTTGACATGTTTAAGCTCTAGGATCTACCCTTAGATAAAAGGGGGATGGCTTTGATACCAATTGTTGGACAACTGAGAGGGGGGGGGGTGAATTAGTTGTTACCATGATTAAACAATTATGATTATTTTAAACTCTTTGTAGAGAACTTAATGAAAATCACAATAATGCAAGAAGGTAAGCAATAGAACATTCGACATCAGTCACACATATGAAATATACAGAGACAGATATTTTCTGAGGAAACCCATAAAGGGTAAAAACCTCTTCTTCTTCTTGGTATGATAAGTAATCTTTACATTCTATACATTATCATACATATGAGCTCCAACTCATTGTGAGGCTACAACCTCTATTTTACAAGATGCAACTTGGTGAGAGCACCAACTCTCTGTTTTCTCTAGCACCCACTAGAAGGAAGCACTGATTCCCTGGTTTCTCTAGCACCCACTAGAAGGAAGCACCAACTCCCTGGTTTCTCTAGCACCCACTAGAAGGAAGAACCAACTCCCTGGTTTCTCTAGCACCCACTAGAAGGAAGCACCAACTCCCTAAGAGTTCCAACACTAGCTGGATGAAAGTACCAACTTCCAGTTACACAGGCACCAACCTGTATATTAGAGAACCAATGTTCTCCCTTGCACCACCCTACCACCCTGGTTTCTCTGGCTACAACGATATGGAAGATAAAACTCCCTATGTTCAAGCACCCACTTGAACCTCTGAGGAAAACAATCCTCCCTAGCACCTCCCTACCACCCTGAAATATAAATATTTGCTACTGAAACTTATTACAGTGATATAATGTTCATCAATGGATTACTAGTCTCATCATTGTTTTGCTACAATGCTCTGCTCTCCTATATCAGTGTCTCTCTACCTGCATCTTCTTGCACTTTTTGTTCTTTTGCTTTTCTCTACAAGTGCACCTCAGCCCTCTTTTACTGTCTCAGCTATGCATCTCTGTTATTTTCTTCTGCTACACTTTATGCTCTGTGTCTTATTTTGATTCTCTGAATTACGCCTCTTCTGTGTATTTCATCTCCTTCCCACAACATGTCATTTCCCATGTGTAATTCCTCTCTACAGTAGCATCCATCTCTTCTCTATTCTACGTATTTATTTTCTTTATGAATCTTCTAAATCCTCTCTTCATAATGCTTTTGCATGCTCTCCCCATGTTGAGTGCTCGACCTGATCATCATTGCAACTCTTCATCTTCTCTGTTCGTTAAACCCATGCGTCCATCATCATTGGGTGCTATGTCGAGATTCCTTAGCCTCTCCAGTAGATGAGACTCTTCATCTTCTCTGTCACAGTCGAGCTCATTCCCTCTGTTGCAGTTCTAGGCTCCAACTACCTTACATCTGTCAATAGCCTCTATGAACAGTCTTCATTCCACTAGAAGATGCCTCAAGACACTTCATCTTCTTTGACGATCACCCTAAAGTCTCTTCGAGTCCTCTCACAGAAACCATCAGTCCTTTCTAGCAGTTACACTGTGAACCTCCAAGACAATGCATCAGCCTTTGATTCACCAATCATCCAAGAGTCATGATTCAATTTTGCTAACTGAATCATAACTGATCGATTAACTGTGAAGAGAAAAAATAGCCCCTCGATTAGATTTCCAGGTATCCAACACCGTTGTATTACAAGCACAAGGTCTCGCATTGATTTCACCATTTCGCAATTTGACATTTGGGCATTCCTGTGGTGAAGAGTTTCGACACTCCAACTCCCAGTATCTAAAACCTACACCAAAAGGTGTTTTTCACATTTTGGCATTTCACAATTTCGATTGTCGTGAATTGTTGTTGTGAGGCATATCGAATCTCTATGTTCCAAACTCTGAAATGAAGCTTGTCTCTTCGAGCTCTTCTCTACAGCTCTTCGACGATGTGACCACTGGTGGTGACCAAGCGCTTATCCATAAAGCATTTTCACAATTTTGCATTTTGGCATTCCTATGATGAAGGGTCTCGACACTCCAAGTCTCGATCCCTGAAATGGAGCTTGGTTGCACTGGATCCTTCCTCCATCTTTCGCAGATGTGACCACTGGTTGTGACCATAGCCTTATTCAAAAATGTATTTTGCACTTTCACATTTCGGGGATTCTTTGATGATTCATCTTGACTCTCCATGTCACGAGCTCCGAAATAGACCTTGGCTTCTATATCGCTTCTTTACATCTCTTCGACGATGTGACCACCGGTGGTGACCAAGAGCTTATCCATAAAGCGCTTTCACAATTTTACATTTCGGCATTCCTACATTTCATAATTCCTGTGGAGAAGTATCTCGACACTTGACTCTTCCAATTCATGGTATCTGAAAATCCAAAATGGAGTTATTTCCCATTCTAGGAAACTCTTTGTTGATGTGCCTATTTTGGGATTTCGGCGTTTCACATTTCGTGACTTTGGGAATCCTATGTTGAAGAGTCTCGACTCTTGACTCCTCCAACTCTTGGTATCCGAAACTGCAAAATGGAGTTATTTCCCGATCTGTGAAACTCTTTGTTGATGTGCCTGTTTTGGGATTTTGGCGTTTCACATTTTGGGACTTCGGGACTCCTGTGATGAAGAGTCTTGACTCTTGACTCCTTCAAATCCCAGTATCCGAAACTCCAAAATGGAGTTATTTCCCAGTCTATGAAATTCTTTGTTGATGTGCCTGTTTTGGTATTTTGGCATTTCACATTTCACGACTTTGGGACTCTTATGATGAAGAGTCTCGACTCTTGACTCCTCCAACTCCCGGTATCCAAAAATCCGAAATGGAGTTTAGCTTCTAATACTCGAAATGTGGTTTAGCTTCTAATATTGCCATGCAATCATCATTGTGCTGATGATCATGATCTTTTCCATCAATGACAAACACACATACTATGCACTCTATGTGCACCTTTGCACTATCTCTTCTGGTCTTCACAAGCTTCCTCTATTGTGTCTTCCCAAAATACTTCTGGTTCCCACCTGGCACATTAAACCTATACTCAAGCCATCATCATTGTTGTACTTTCCATCAATGATAAGCATACGCTGCCTGTAAAACATGACAATAGTACCTTGTTTCTTATTGACAGGAACAATATTGGAAACCCAGTTAGTAAGAGGTACAGGATAAATAAAATCATCTTTAAGAAGTTTTTCAACTTCCATTTTAATAGCAGCATATTTTCATGGATGAATGGGGTGAATCCGTTGTCGAACAAGATTGGCTTCAGGATAAGTCTTAGTTTCATGAATAACAATATCCAAGTCAATTCTAGAAATTTCTTTGTAAGACCAAGAAAATATATCGCGGAATTATTTGAATAGGGCTATGTAAGTTTGTATTTTGTCAAGAGAACAAGAGGCACCTATATGAATATTTTCCATGATTCCAAGGTTCATTGAGATATCTATTGGTATTGTGGTGGATATGGTTCCCAAATTCCCCTCATCTAAAACATCATGATGATAATTTGTAAGTATCTTGGGTAATACAGGAGCATCAGGATGAGTCTCAAAAACCTCATGCTTAAAAGCGAAAGAAGAACGATGATGACTATCATCCCAAGGAGTTTCTTCCAAAGAGATGACCTCTAATATACTCTCATATATGGGGAAATTATCGTTAAAATGATTAGGAGAGGCCATATAAATAAGACAAGAAGAGTGAGAGTACTCATTGAATATGTGACTCAAGGGGTTACTAGTGTCAGAAGCAGCCACAGAGGCAGATTGGATTGCTTGATAAGTGATTTCAATTGGACTAAGTGGCATTATATCACCATAACTCTCATATTCATAGGGATTGGGTACTACCCAAGGATTATATGAGTCAAGGTATTTGCTAATATCATTTGAAATCATCTTGATTTGGGTGACATCGAGAGGAATGTCAGGTGGAGGGAGTGGAAAAGTTCCCATCATAGATGAATATTTCAAAATACCCACTCCAACATCCTCATATGAAGATGGGGTTTTCTCGATAAAAGGAACACTACCAATGGGTGAATAAAAATTAAAGTAGGCAAGTTGGTCTATCGTGGCTATTTTTCCTTGATGCAGCAAATGTATTACATGAAACATAGTAGAAACTACAGGAGACATGTCATAAATCTAACTACATCCTAGAAAAATATTATAATCGATAATTGCATCAACAAATTCTACTTCAATAGTGATTGTCTTACCTTCTAACTCAACTGGTAATGTAGTAAGTACTCCAACAGTTTTAAATCCTCTACCGTGAATTTTTTTTAATGTATTAGGTGATTGGTTGATCGATGGATAACCAATAGATTTCCAACAATTAAGAGACATCACATAGGTCAAGGATCCTTTGTCTATAACAGTATGAAAAATACTCTTTTGTTGCACAATGACTTGAATTTGAAATGCAAGTTCGTGAGGGAGCCATGGAAGATGAGTTTCCAAGTCATAGGCTATCATATTTGCATCACTAGGGTCAATTCCACCAATGTCCGACAACAATGCTCTTTGTTGCATAGGGAAATTTTGGATAACTTTGAGGGCCGACATTGTAGAAGGAGCTTGAGATAAATCTTATACAATATTGTTGTTTTGAGAAACTCACGCATGTGGATTAAAATACAACCTATGAAAAACACCTTTGGGGGTGGTTTAATCATTGTATTTGAACTTGGTCTATCAATCTATAGAGGACCAGTAGTTGGTGGGGTAGACATAGAAGTCTGCTCAACAACACTTCCATTTGAGGGAGGATAGTCTTTGGCTCATGTTGTGAGTGAAACCTCTTTATATTTATCTATTGTACACATAAATACATAGGATATTCCTGACACTGAGAGTTGTTATGAAGTAACCATTTGAGCCTGTTGATATGGAAAAGGATTGGTCAATACAACGGGTGTGTTTGAAGTTCCTTTAAGGAAATGATTTACATCGACATGACATAGATAATCATTAGTGTAATGATGCTTATCACAAATAATATAAGGTTATTTAGGTTTATGTTTTTCCTTATCTTCATTAGGTGGATTTTTTGGTTTGTCTTCTGGTTGGGAAGTTTGTTTTGTTTTTCCTTTTCCTTTTTTCTAATTTCTAGTTTTAGCTATTGGTGTAGATTGAATTGTTTTCACTTCAGAAGTGTTACCAGAAGGAGTGGAAGGTGTAGTATTTGTAGTAGTCATAGCGATGGGAGTTGTGGTAGAAGTCTTACTTTTAGTCTCTTGATTAATAGAACCAATCACACCATCACCAGGATGAGATTCTGTGGGAGGTTTTGGGTTTGGATTTTTCGATGAGCAAGGAGTGTGAGGAATCATATCATATAATGTGCCAATCTGAGAATATACGAAATCACGATATTGGGCACAACTAATGGCTTTTTCTTTAGTAACTAATCCCATAGAAACATCTCAATCGATATGTTCTAAAATAGATTTAGTGAACCATTCAACAAAAAAATTGATCACGAATATGATCTTTGATTAATCATATTCGCCTCCTCCACTCATGAATATGATCAGAAATATGAGTAGAGGTAGTGTGTCGAAGCGAAGTTAAAAACTTAGTACATGTTTCATATCGAATAGGTAGATGAAAATGTGTGAGGAAGGCCATGGATAACGAATTAAAGTCATGGAAGAATCCTATGAATGATTCAATATACCACTTAGTTGCAGTTCCTGTAAGAGTTATTTGAAAAATATGCAAACGTATAGAGTCGCCCATCAATGAGTTTGATGAACACAAAAGATGAAAAGTCATAACATTATTATTAGGATCATCTCCTGATTTACCATCAAACTTTGGAATATCTGAGGGTAATTTGGCAAGAATAATTGTCCAAAAAGGAGAGTGTGAGATGGGATCATTCATTAATCAAGACAAGTCGAGTAAATCCAAAGTGGATAAAAATGGAAATTGTCGATTAACTTCATAATACTGGAAAATTTGATGAGGAAGTCTTGTCGAAATTCCATTATAACCATAAGTAGCTTGTAAAGGTGAATTATATATTGATCTTATCATAGGTTGTTGTTGGGGGTTCTAGTACATATAACCAGGGTTAACTTGTTAACTAGGAATCCTCCTTAGCGATGAATACCCATTTGAACAAGTTGACTCCATGTAGGGTTCACATTTCCTAGAAAAGATTTCCCATGATTAAGACCTGGGAAAATAGAGTTAGAGGGTCCAGCTTGGGTAGTTCTGAGAAACATTTTCCCAGGATTGAGACCAGGGACAATAGGGATAGAGGGACCTATGTGATGGGTTCCTCTACCTAAAGGGCCCATAAAGGGAGCTTTCCCTCCAAACTGTTGCTGTAATACAAGATTCCAAGATGGTCCTATAACCTTTGATCCAGTAAAATGTTGACCCGTAATAAGGTTTTGTCCTCCACCTAAAGGTTTCTCCCTAGCTGGAATATGTGCCCCAAATGAAAATTGAGATCCAAAAGGATGTTGACTACCTTTCCCTCCAGGAGGGTTTGATACTCCTAGTGAAATTTGGGTAGGATTAGTAATGTGTCCACTAAGATAATTATATCTAGGAGGAAGCGATTGAACTTCTCTAAGAAGAAGCGATGTTCCAATAAGATTATGAGATGTCGAAGAACTACTAACTTGATAAGGTGGAGTTTGCATAATCATCATGGCACTATTTAATTGACTAGGAAGGAAAATACCTTTCCCACTTGATACATGACTGGATATAGCAGAATTATTACATATTTTCCAATAGGATGGCTAACGAAAAGGTGTGAGGATGTGGTGACCGTACTAGTAACAACTGGTGTAAGTGGTGTAGCAAAAGATGGTTGACTGATACCCATTCTATAAAAATTATCACAACCTAAGGGAGTTTGCTATAAAGGATGAACCTGATTTATACTTGGATCTGATATGACATAGATTTGAACAAGGGTAGTGAATCCTTCACTTTGATTATGTTGTATTGATTCTATATTTTCTTCTTCAAAAGGCCTTGCGGTAATCTAGGATAATCTTTAGTTACAATTTCTCCTAAATAATTTACTCGGACTAAAAGTGGACCAAGGGGATAAGTTAATGGTGGACTTGAAGTAGGTACAAAAACTTCCTGAAAACTTGTGATAATTCTTTTAGAATGTTCAATCAAAGGGGCAGTAGCACTCCTAGTGTCAGAGTAATTTTATTCGTCAACAATATCTCCATGAGAAGTATCTTCTAGTGAATGGGGAGGTATTTCTTTATAATATTCAGGAGACAATCCTTGCATCCTATGTGAGCGATGAGGATATTCATCAACCATGGTAGAAAGGGTAGAAAATTTAAATCCCACTATAGAAAACATACAAAACTCAGCTAACAAACTAGGAAGCAACCCATACAAAAAAAAATTTTCACAGTGAAAACACTCGTTGGTGATGAAATCCAACATCACCATAGCAATGTAAAAAGGGTTGGGGTAGAGTGAGTGTACCAGTTACGTTGGAAACCTACACAATGAACTTACACCCTAGTGCAAGTTCCCACATGGAATAACTGTGGGTTACCCTCCAAGGAGCCTGAGTGAGTTTGACCAACATCTGACCCAGGTACAGTAGAGAATTTTCCCTCCATCATCACCTTGTGTAGGATCCCTAAATATTATGGCATATAAGGTTACTAGTTACAACACCCAAGCCTGGAGAAATAGTCAATAGTCAAGTATACACACAAGGGTAGGGTCTAAACCCAAAATCCCCTTGAGAGGTGCCTCAAACCGAGATAATACCTCTCAAGCGATCCCCAAGTTTCTGACGACACCATTTTTAATACATGTATACCACTCCACCAAGACCAATGAAGAGGGGTTAGTTACTCCATTGATCCCAATGTGACCTTTTTATTTACCCTTGTATGAGAAGGGTTTCCCAGGAAAGAGATGTGGCAATTGGATTTATCTCCCTAACACAAGATCCAATGTTTGTTTAATAGATTTGGAGAGTTATTCTCACCATTGATGTCAAAGGGGGAGAGATAGAAACATTGATGAAGAGTATAAGCATGAATGTTATCATCACTAAGTGTTGCCATCAATGTTGGTGTTGTCATCAATGCCAAAGGGGGATATTGTCAGACAACTGGCTTAGGTTTATGGATAATTGGTATGGATTGTTGGTTTTCATTGATGTCAACCATTGGAGAGTGATATTGTATATTTATGCCAACCCTTAGTTATTTATGTCAACCCTTGGATAAAGTCCAATAGCGAATTCTGGTAGCAAAAAGGTTTGGGTAATGGAACCAAGGTTGTTTCATGTATAATGGTATGAATTTTAATATATTTGAAGGTAAGACTATTCTATATGGATATTAAATTTCATTCCATTTCCGGTGGTATGTGGAACGTCACATAACTCCTCATGGTTAGAGAGTTATGGCCATGAGATGTTGGATAACCCAAGTTTGGGTAATGAACCCAAGTTTGTTTGATGAATAATGGTATGAGTTTTGATTTATTTTCAAGTAATACTATTCTATATGGATATTATATGTCATTCCATTTCTGGTGGTATGTGTAACATCACATAACTCCTCGCGGTTTGATATTTATGGCCTTACAAAGTTGGAGGACCCTCATATGTCATCTAGAAGCCCCAAAAGGTCAAAGTAGTCAAAGTGGTTTAAGAGATTTTAGAAGGTAAATANTAAAGTGAAGTGATGAGTGTACTATAATTCAAAGTGAAAAAAAAATAAATTATTTAAATAATAAATTTAATGGAGAAGTTAGAAGTGGGTTAACCCTAAAATAAGGAAAGTGGGCAAAGTGACCTAGAAGATATTTTTAAGGAGGCTACTTGGAGAGTATAAATAAGAGGCAAGCCTCTCTCATTTTAGATCAAACTTGAGAATATTGAATATATATAGGTGTTTTAGGTAACCAAAGGATATATAATCTGAATTTCTGAGGGAAGGTGAAGAAACGAAGGCCAGAATTCAAGGAAGGATAAATTATTTTGATGATGCTTTCTAAGGTATGTTATTTACAGGTCATATCACCATTTTCACAATAACATTTTTTATAGAATGATTCATACCGTGAAATTGATATTTCATTGAGGAACCATATCCAAGTATTTGTGGTAAAAAATTCATCTTGAGGGTCTTTTTATTTTTGGAGTTACACGTTGTGGCAAATAGGGTTTGTGGTTAGTCCTGAAACTAGTCTAAAATAGGTGTTTTGGGTAAAATGTCATAACTTCATAAAAGATCCAAATTCAGTAAGAAAAAATGTTTTGGTTAGAATATATTATTTATTATTCCTTTTAACATTTTCATATTGATTCAAAAAATATTTTTTGCAGGGCACACTCTACAAGGTCGCTCTCTAGAATACACCATAATTCGGCAAGGTATGCCATTTTTGCTATAACTCCTTTTCTGAGAGGTTTCAAGTAGTGAAACCTGGAGAAATTGCATAAAACACACTAAATAAAATTGTATATTAGTTTCATATCTTTATTCATTACAGGTACATAATTATGATTATTTCAATTTAGGGTTGTTGACTAATCCAAAACTAGTCATGTGAGACCAAAGAAAAGTTTGATGAAAATGGTAGTCTCTTGTTGTTAAAGTTAAGGAAGTTTTGTAGGTATGTGATCATATACACTAGGTCTATTAAAGAGTTACAAATCAGATTTGTATGATGAAATTTATGAGGGCATTTGGTTGAGGTACATGTCGGGTACATGGTTGAGAAAAGTAGTGTTTGAGTTGGCACATACATGAGGTGTATAGTTGATGATATTGGTACATCTTGATGAGTCATAGTCGATGAGTAGTTGATACATGATTGGTACATACTTGGTACATGGTTGGAGGAACTTGTTATTAGTATTTTTGACACATGGTTTATGGATGATGTAGCATACTTGTATTATTATGAGTGTAATAGCCGTATCAAATAAACAATCATTTTAATTTTACAACATAATCATAAAATTCAAGAAATTTCTATAAGTTAGCACATTCGCCTACAATTTTCAATAATAATAAAATTTTATCATAGATTAAAATAGTGCATCATTTGAAATACCTGAACCTGATGCTAATAGCCTTCCGTTGTCCCAATGCCTTCTCGACCGCTGCTGCACCGTGAAACACTGCCCCAAAACCGTTCCTCCCTACCAACTAGGTAGCTCCCTAGCTCCAGGATATCAACGGATATCCTGGCCCCCAATGCCCAAAACCCCCAACAACCCCGGTGCACTAATACAATCTCACTCCCAAGTTTTCACTTCTCTCTTTAATACTCAGAGCTCCCAAAATCCATCCCCAACTCCCGTAGAATCACCTCCCATCAAACTCCTTCCCTTCTTCATCCCTCCTTTCCGACTTCCCTTCATTTACTCCCTACCTAATATCTTATCCCATTCTTTAATGTCTTATCCCCCCTTCATTAATATCTTATTCCTTTCTTTAATGTCTTATCCCCCCTTCATTAATATCTTATCCCTTTCTTTAATGTCTTATCCTCTCCCACATACATAAAATATTTTAATTAAACAATTTAAAATTATTAAGCCCCCCTTAAATTATTACCAATATCATTGAGTGTGATATGTAATAATTAATTAATCAAAAGTTAAAAACAATTAATTAATAAATAAATAATCAATTAATATTTTTAATACTGTTGGCGATGGAAGTCACTCCTGGATTGCTAGCAGGAGTAGAGCCTGATTCCCATCAGTTTTATGTCACGGTGGTTAATGGATGGGGTGACTGAATGGAAGCCAACTCAAAACAATATCGTTCCAACTCTGAAACTAGGCCAGGTATGCATGAGCAAGTGAGGTCTTGCGTAAACTTCAGACAGTGAGTTGTAGTAAAGGGTGAACAGGCGGAAGACTTGTACAAGAGAAAAGTGGAGGTCTGTTATAAACAACAGGTTTCTAATGGACTGAGGAAGAAGATGTCCAAATGCAATATCATCTTACATTCAAACGAAAGCCAGAGAATGTAGCAATGCAACAATAAATCTTTTATCATAACATAACCACAACAACTCGCGCGACTCAGTTGATCATGAGCTCTCTTAGCATGAGATGAAACTTAGATAGAGTAAGAGGAACTTTCTGTCATAAAACAAGAAATCTCATATACAGATGCATAAGCTGAAAGCTAGAATAGTAGTTAAACATTACAGTAGGGAGCTCTTCTCAACCATCGATCATGACAAAATGGAAAAAATGCCTACATATACTCCTCCCCTCTTCTCGTCCAGTGGAGGTGTCTCAAAAATTTCAAAGGGTGACGTCTCCTCAATCAAATCTGTCCTTTGCTTCCCTGTAATACACCTCTTTAATTCAGCATGGATCATGCCAGGGTGGTAGCTGAGCCCTTTGAATGTTGAATTAGCGTGTGTAGGTTCTTCTGGCGAGTTGAAGACTCGGCGTGACCTTCCTAAAGAAAACCAGTACAGGGGGCCTTTCCGGGTAGAATTTCGGCCGGGATCTCCATACTCTGCAATAAATGAGTGATGTGAGTTTTGAGCCATCCTCTTGTTTCTTCATTAATCTCCACCAGGTACTAGGATTTAGCCTGCATTGAATTGGTACCTGGGACATCACCGTGCCTTCCTAATTTCAGGATTGTTTTAAATCCCCTCTTCTGAGCCAAAGAGGCTCCTTGGATTCCCTTAAGGATCACTGCTGTAACAACCTGATCCACAGGTCCTTCCCAATCCCTTCACGGCCTTCATCACCTAACCATGGTTATCCCCGACTATGTATCGGGGTTCAGGGTCTCGCAGTTCCTGCTATCGAGAACTCCTTACCTCTCCAATCCCCAATTTGTGATGAGTGCCTTTCACACGCAAGCCCTCCTAAGCTTAACCCCTGTCCCATATGACTATGCCTCCGCAACCGTGGCCTTACCCTCCTATCGGAGTTTCAGCACTTGCGATGTCATGATTCACAAGTCCTCCAGACTCACGAATCTCTGATCCCCGATGGCTCATGGCTATTGACCTATCAATGGTCCCTTCCCTGTCGCGAAAGCCTACCACCTGTCCTCCATCAACTTCTGTGTCCCCATACTCTTGGCGTCGGGATATCGCGTATCGCGATATCGTAGTGTTTGATGCAACGGTTCACTCGCCTCCAAGAACCCCGATTTTTCAATGAGCTTGACCTTCGATGGATGCTTCCCTGTCGGGACCCTCCCTAATAACGTTGATCTCCTGCCACGCGTCCTTTCCAGATGGACGCTCCCTATTAACTCTCGGGGATTCAGGAATTTCGCTGTCTTGTTTCTATTTCTTGTCCCGAGACAAGAAATATCACTAACATTAGGCTCCATGGGGGATAGAGTCATCCCTGCAATGCTCTAAGAACTCCTTCCGCAGCTTTAGTGCCTTGTTATTGGGCTACGGAGTCACTTATTAGGCCGAAAATATACAAAAATAAACTAAACAAGAACTAAAAGATAATATTTACAAATAGAGGAGCCGTCTAAGGCTCAAATAAAACATTTTTTCAGAAAATGCCCATTCACTGGGTTGTTGAAAACCTCTTCACCCTCCATATCTTGCAACCCATATGTGTTGTTGGAGAAAATCTCAGATATTTTAAAGGGGCCGATCTAGAGGGCGTTGAACTTGTTGTGCTTGTCTTTATCCTGTCTGGGTGCATCCCACTTAAATACCAAGTCCCTGATCTCAAACTCCTTTTTCTTGACCTTTCTGTCGAAAGCCTGCTTGATCTTCTGCTGATGACTGTAAGATACGTCCCTCACTTGTTCTCTGGTCTACTACACTTACACTATCTGATGAATTCTTCTGATCGTATGATCTGGTTCTCCCTTGTAGTCTTGAAAGAACTTCGCCACAGGTAAGGCGAGCTGAGTAGGAAAAACTGCCTCTGCCCCATAGACTAGTTGAAATGGTGAAGTGCCCAGAGACTTCTTCGTCGTGACACGATCGACCCACAGAGAGAATTTCAACTTTGAATCCCAGGCTCTTTTGTTATCCTCTAACACTCTTTTGATGATCTTTATCAGGATTTTGTTAGAGGATTCTTCTAAACCGTTGCCCTGGGGATAGTAGGGGGTGGAGTGAATTAGAGAGATCTGGAGCTGTTCACAGAACTTAATTAGAGGTTCAGATTTGAAAGAAGCAGCATTATTGGTAACGATTCTGCTGGGGCAGCCAAATCAGGCTATGATATCCTCCAGGAAGCTGATAATTACTTTGTGTGATGTGCTCCTGGTGGGGACAGCTTCTATCCATTTGGTGAAATAATCTGTTGCAGTCAGGATCCATCTGTTCTGACCACTTGAGGGAGGGTGAATTTCTCCGATGAAGTCCAACCCCCACTGCTAAAAAGGTGCCGAAGCTACTATGGGTTTCAACGGTAGCGACTTAAGCTATTTCTTTCCTGAGAACTTTTGACATTTGATGCAATCTTTGATCTCCCTGCAAACATCGGGGAATAAAGTGGGCCAGTAATACCCAGCTTGAAGTATCTTGTGGGTTGTGGTATTCCAGAAATGATGACCTCTGCAAAGGCCACTATGAAAATCAAATGTAACCTGCTGGGCCTCCTGTGGGTTCAGGCATCTCATAAATACCCCTAGAGGGTCTTTCCAGTACAAGGTTTGGTCAATGAAGCAATACCTGACTGCCTTGAGCT
Organism: Picea glauca; assembly: GCA_000966675.3. Lineage (NCBI taxonomy): Eukaryota > Viridiplantae > Streptophyta > Pinopsida > Pinales > Pinaceae > Picea > Picea glauca. Next base: position 8,973 of record JZKD02S1635713.1, on the reverse strand, counting down.
TAAGAGCCCTCGCTTTTCTTTTTCCCATTCCATCGAGGGGCTTCAATTCTTGCAGAAAATACAGAATATCATGATACCAAGCACATTCTTCCAGCGATAAGCCATCTTGAGAGCCTTGGCTGGGCGATTCAGCTTGCTGAGATCCTAGGCGAGTATTGATGAAATTAACTCCCAAGGCTTCGCAGTTGGATTCAGCCAGTAGCTTGGATAAACCTTGCCCCTTAACCAACTTGGTGGGATTTATTTCTAAGTCAAATTCCATAATTTTTGTGATCCATCGGCCTCTTTTCCCATCTACGTCGGGCTGCACAAGGATGTCCTTCACGAAAGTTGAAGGAACATATGTTGTTACCTTTAAATGCAAGACATAGACTCTGAAATCTTTAAGAGCTTTCACTAAGGCATAAGCCTGTTTCTCCATTATTTCATATCTGCTCTCTGTGTCTCTTAATGCCCTGCTGAAGAAGGCGATGGGATGCTCACGCCCTTCCTCATTTTTCTGCAATAAGACCGCCGCCACTGTATCAAAGGAAGCAAAGGAGAAAATTAGGAATTCTTTGGAATAGTCAAGACTGATAAGCACAGGTGCCTCAGTCAATGTCTTCTTTATTTGGTCAAAAGAGGCCCTAGGCTCAGTGGTCCATTTCACTTCGTTTCCCTTCCTAAGCATGGTCGTGATGTGTTTCACTAGCTCAGCAAAATTCGAGACAAACCTCCTTAGAAAATTAATTTTCCCCAAAAAGGCATGAACCTCTTTTTTAGACCTGGGAAGTGACAAGGCTTGAATTGCCTCCACCCTATTGGGATCAACTCTCACCCCTACTGCCGATACTATATGTCCCAATAACTTCCCTTCCTGCATAGCAAACAAATATTTCTTGGGATTCAGGGATAGGCCAAACCTTTGACACTTCAAGAAGACTCTCTTCAGATGACAACAGTGCTCCTTTTCTGTCCTGGAGAAGACCATGATATCATCTAGATAGATCACTATGAACTGGTCCTTTTCCCCGATGAAGGCTATATCCATGGCCCTCTGAAACGTTGCTCCTGCATTCATCAACCCAAATGGCATTTTGGCATACATGAACGTGCCCCAAGGAGTGGTGAAGGTTGTCTTCTCCCTGTCCTCAGGCATGACCGATATCTGATTATATCCAGAAAACTCATCGATCATGGATATCCTGGAGGCACCAATTACCCTCTACAGTATGTGTTCCATCTTAGGTAGGGGGTAATTGTCTTTCTTTGAGCTTCTGTTGAGATTCCTGAAATAAACACAGAGTCTGATTTCTCCACTCTTCTTTCTTACTGGGACCAAATTGGCCACCCATTCAGAATATATCAAGGGGATGATAATTTGGGCATCTAACAATTTCTTCACTTCTTTCTCCATGACAGGTAGCAACATGGGATTTATCTGTCTCAACTTTTGTCTGAATGGTTTAGCCTCTTCCTTTAGTGGGATCTTGTGCTCAATGAAAGATGTGTCATAGGTATTGAGGTCTTCATACATCCATGCAAACACATCGGTGAACTCCTTTAGCAACTCAGTATATTCGGCCCTCTGTTTACTAGTCAGGTTGCTTGACAATTTGACGAATCTAGGCTCCTCCTGTGAACCAATGTTGCATTTGGTTGTCTCGGTTACTTCATTTGAGACCCTGCCTTTTACCGGCACATCATTCCCATCGAACAATCTTTCTAAAGGGACAAGTCCTCTCGGAATGTGATTACCGGGTAGCTGAATGATCTGATGATTAGCGATTTTATTTAAAAACCCCTCAGGACGAGGGTCCCCTTCCAAATCAGGATCTTGGTCAATATGCAACGCAGAAAATTCATCCACTGATTGGAGAAACCTTTCAAGTTCAGAATCATCCTTGAACACCTTCCAATTCTTGACATTGTCTGGCATCGAGGGCCTATATCTTATATCAACATCATTTTTTATCATAGGCGGCAGAGGAAATTTGAGCAAACTAGCTGAGACAGCTAAAGAATCGACCAAGGTATTTTCTCCCCTCGGAATGAAAGAAATGTTAAAAGCCAAGAAGAAATTATCAATAAGGTCCCATACTTCATTCTGATAATTCCTGAGCCAGGTATTATGGGCACAATAATTATTTCTTATCTGCCGAATAATCAACTCAGCATCCCCGAATATTGTTATCTCTTCAATTCCCATTTCCTTTGCAGCCCTCATACCCAGAACAAGATCTTCATACTCTGCCACATTGTTGGTGACTTCGAATTCTAGCTTGTATGACATGGATATGACTTCTTGACAAGGTGATATGAAAACCACTCCAGCGCCATCTCCTTCACTAGAAGAAGCTCCGTCAAAAAACATCTTCCACACAGAGGATCTTTGGGGGAAAATCGGGTGATTAGAGCTGGGGTGTTTTCTGATTAGTAATGAGATTTCAGGGGCATTGGTAAGCTGCAGTAAACTAGACCCCAAGTCAGTGTCAAGTGCAAAGATGGGGTGCTTGGTAGGGTCTGCTTCATCACTGACAATATAGGCCAGCTGGGCTTCTCTATATAATCTCCTTTGTTCCCCTCCGAAGACCGAAATGGTGGCATATGTGAGATCCATCTGTAGTGTCCCTCCAAGCTTTTTAATCCATGATCTAGACAACAACATACCAAATTAAGGGGGGACGTTGGCTACCACAATATCCATGAACACACTTTTCATGGGCAGCTGAAACAAGGAAACCA
>JZKD02S1635702.1:143805-156646 GCA_000966675.3 Picea glauca | reverse complement strand
TAGTTACCAAAAGATAAACCCACTAGAATGCTGTTCACCACTTTGGAGGAATTATTGCAAGTGTGAGGGAAAAACTCAAGGGAAATCAATAAGGCTGAAAAGCCCAATTGATAACCCGAGGATAAAAGGCCCTCGGTGAAAGGAACTCTCCCAGTGAACCGATCCCAAGGTAACTGACCTAGACATGACTCATGCAGACTTATTACATTATTAACCCATGCAGGGGTGCGGAAATTCCAAATACAAAAAGAAGTGCTGGGGTCAAACATGCCCTGTAGAACCAAAGTCTTCGACAAATTTGCATCTGATGATGCATCTCTTCATGGCACATGGAGTTGACCACCTGTGTTGGAGAGGTGGTCAACAACCCCTACATCTATGATTTGGTTCCCAAGGTACTTTTCAACTGTAGCAAAGTTGCCTACTCCTACTGGGTGTAGGAATGCTCTGTGCTTCCTTCCATCTTCTGTTTCCTTCTACTATGCTGGCCCAACGTGTAACCTCATCTTTGCTCCATTTAGGGTTTTTCATGGACATAAACTTTTGGAGAGTTACTTGAGTCTTAAATCTCTTACTAAGGGCGTGATATTCCCATTCACAACTTACCGCCTCTCTAGCAAAGTCTATAGACTCCATCTTTCCTTATGGAAGATCCCTCAGGCTGGCAGGAGTCTAAGCTTTGATACCACTGTAATGTTCCCAAGCCAATATGACAGGAACATCACGTTTTGCATGCATTTTTAAACTTTTACTGGTTGTGGCATTTCGTCAAACACTTTACTTATTATGGTCCTTTAGGTTGTGCTGGGGTTATACTAATGATTTTAATGTGTGTTTGCAACAATAATCAAGAAGATACAGCAATGGAACATACCTCAACTAGATGCAATGTCAACAATACAAGAGATACCTCAAAATACCTCAGATCTGATCTTTATTCATAATAGTAGAAGCACTGATACAATAGATCTGCAGATCTGGTACAATATAGCATAAGAGAGCATAACAAAATGAGGATGGCCCTCGATCACTATCAAGAGAGAAGATACAAGCCTCCAAAGGCCACTTGGATACAATGCATGAATAACAAGATGAGATCTGGGCCGTATGAAGTATCAAACCCCCAACTGGAAAGGTCACGCTCTGCTGGAAGACTGGATACCCTCAACAATTCTAGCCTGTAGCTAATGTCCTCCAAATGCTCCAACGAAGATGCCAAACTGTAGATCGGGGCAATACCAAACCCCTGGTGAAATCTCAGGATGAGTGATGAAGAAATGCACCTTCAAATGGAAAACCTTCTATTGGACTTGCGCGCCCCCTGGATGACTGAACAGTGAAGACCAATAATTCGGCCTCTCTCCTAGAGGCCTCCCAATGTTCCACAAAACCACTGAAATGATAGATCGGGGCCCGGTTACCTCACTGGTGAAGTCCCAAGCGAAATAGTGAAGATATGAGCTATCAAATGACTGAAACCACTTTCTGAAGTTTGCCCCTCTTCTCCAATTCGTCCAATGCATCTAGTAAATCAAATGGCATATAAAACTCCTTTGGAATGAACTAAATCTGATGGCCAAGACCCTGCGATGAAAATCCAGGTGCTAGAATTCCCAGAAGCTCCTCCAATCTCTTGGAACGAACTTCCCTCAATGAATGGTGCGCCCTCTCTCTTCCTGTATTTGTGGCTGGTGTAGAACTCTCCTACAACTGAGTAGATCTGAAGTAGAATGGTGTGGGTGGAGTATTGCATCCCTGAGACCAAGCTTGGAACAAGATAGGTGGAATCTTTCACCACCGAATTGTCCTCTAGGGTTTGTTAAGTCAAAACCTTCAAAACCCCCAAGGCATGGGCTCATTAGCTAGAAGCCAGATTTCAAAACTGATAATCAACATGAATGAGAGAATAGAGGCCCTTGCCTCTCTTTTATCCTTCCTGTTCACCTTGTCCCTCCAAAGTGACGTTTGCTTTATTAATTAATAATTAATTAATTAAATCACTTTAATTAATTAATTAACTCTTTTACCTTTGAAAAGCACCTTATCTCTCCTTGTGGCTTCCCTGGCCACTGAAAGTCACTTTTCATCATCCTATCCTGTAGTGTTGTTCCTCCCGATTCCAATGAGCTATTACACTGAGAGGTTCCTCCAAGTATTGTGCCCAAAATGACCTCTTCAGTGAATTTAATTAACCTATAGCTCAAAATACTCAAAATCATGGAAATCGTCGGAATGCAACGGAACCAAAGCCAATCTGTGCGGAATGGATCATAATGATGAAATAGGATGAGTGATGCAAGCCGGACCCCAAAATACCTCTCAATAGTCTCTATACTCGCTATAACCTCCATCTGACTACTCTGGTCATCATAACACTCTGTAATATAATGATGTCCCTGCTAGAATATTGCTTGTCCTCAAGCAATAACTGAACCCATCCACATATAATACCGGGGTCCCATGTCCACCTGTGGGACACACAATAGGCCCCATCCAGAGATGAACTATCATGCATTCCATCCCCTGGGTCCCATATCAGGACGTGAACTGCAATACCCAGTGAAGCATAATCCTGAAATATATCAACACCGTGAATCTCCTGCACATGACACATGGCCTCATCCCAGAATGAGTCCATCCTCCAAGTCCATACCAAGATAATGATGTCCCAAAGTGGGGACATTACATGCCCATTGTCACCTTAGGCAGGTATTCCCGTCACTTTAGAGATGAAGTAATCATCTCAAGGGGGGAATCCCGGTGACCTTAGGGGGAAATGAGACGAAAAGTGGTATAATGGAAGTGCAGCCCCAATAGGTCAAGATACTAGGTGCGGGAAGGCTTGGAAAAGAGTCTTGGTGGTAGCCAATGGTTTCCAAGATGTATGAGTACTTACAAAGGGTGATTGTACTTGCTCGAGACACAAGAGGAGCCAAGTATGCACGTAATATGTTAGGTGGAGAGGCAAGTTAAGCTTGCTGTCCCTAATTGCAGCAGTAAACAATAATATATATCAGCAACAAAAAGATAGTAAGAGCTGCAAATAAAGTGCTAAAAGTCTAGTTAAATAAATGAGAGACAAGCTAGCAAACTCTAGTTTAGCTGAAGAATGAAAGAACAAGACCTTAGCATGAATACAAGGCTGTCATAAATAAGTCCTGCAGTGATAATTATCAGCCTTATGACTGTAGCAAATAAGTTGTTACAGCCAAGAAATCAGCCACCCAAAATCACAAGTAATCCACCCAAAAGATGCGCTAGGCCTAATAGATTGTAGGGGTAAATTATTAGCAACTTTAGACGGTTGGTTTGTGAGTTATTAAGAGATTTGTATAAGGATTTCTGCAGCCCTAATGGCTGTAAGCTATATCAAATGAGATACAAATGATCTCTATTTATACAAAAAGTTCTAAACATAGTTTGTCCACATTTAGGGTAAGCCACAAGATACGGGGTCAACAGCCCTAATCTTGCCACTTTACACAAAATAATACTTTTTTAATTCATAATTTGCACATAAGTAAAACCCTAAGTAAGATGTCACCCCTCTAGGGTGATGTTTTGGAACTTTTTGCCAGTTGTTGGAGGAGATGGTGAGCTAGGCCTCCAAAGGCCACGTGTCTTCGATCTAAGCCTTTTCTCCATGATCCATGGCTTCCTTCCTTCAAAACGTGCCAAGTGTCCTCAACCACCACCAAACCCTAGCCCTACCATGACGTCAAGCCCTCAAGAGTGACGTTTTGACCTTCTTAGGTAGAACGTTTGGGTGGTAGGGGCTAGGTTGGGTCCTCCATGATGTCCTCTAAGCCTCCAAAGGCATGTCTTTGTGATCTGGCATGTGGGCCCTTGGCATCCAACCTGTGGGCTTCAAGCCCCATGGAAGCCCAAGCTAGGCTTGTTCCTCCAAAACTGTCCACTAGCCGGGTCCTGCAAAAACAAATGGATACGCCCTCCAAGGATCTCAAGTCAAAGCATCATGATGAGTAAATCAAATCAATAAAAGAGCCATCTACGCATGTACACCCAAACTACCTCATCAAAATAAACCAATGCTCAAAGACCCTATGCAATTTGCCAAGTTTAGGTATGGGAGGGTTGACAAAACGACCTATTGGGTGAATCATACCTCAAGTTTAGGGGTGTTTCTCGAGGGGGTCTCCTTCTAAATCATGTGGATGAGGTGTCATGGATGAGGGGAAGACTTTTGGGCATGGGGTTCATGACATACAAGGGGCTGTAGTGTCTCACTTATGGGCGCCTTTGTAGAGGGTGTGCTGCACCTTCGTTTTCAATGCAACCTTTTTCCAAGCCCATTTACTGCCTTTAATTCTTTTAGGATGTTTCCAGGTTGAAGCCAAGGTGGGGCTTCTACCTAAGCAATAAAAATAGTGCCCACACATGCCCCTCCCTGGTTGGCATTTGTTATTAGTTATTCTTTCATGGGTCCCATCAATTTTTATGAGAGACGTTTCATTGTCCTCGGGATCCGTGGGAGAGCATCTAGAAGGTTAATGGTTTGGATTTTATCTTTTGCCAGCTACACGCCTCTAGGCCTTCAGCCCCTTCTTCCCATGAAGTGAGGACAACCCGTTCTTGGGCTAGAACACTCGAAAATCCCAAAAGGTAAGGAGATGAGGGGATGAAGTGTGGAAAGTGACAAGTATGGTCGGGAATGGAACAATGACTCGTTAAGAGGACCTCCCAATAGCATCCCTATCTCTAAGAGTGACCCACTTACTAGGGCACTAGGGCGCAATGTCAACCACCAAAGTAAAACAGGGAAAAGAGCATAATGTCCAAGCAAACGTCACATAAGCAAAAGAAGTAATAGATGCAACGAACTCAAAGGCCTCAAATATTGAAATGACACTCACCATAATACCTGACTTGTACCTCATGGTGAAAGACCCAATGTCTTCTGAAGGCCAGCTGATGTGGTGGATACCGTCGTGACGAACCTGGAGCTGTGGTGGTTAGGTGGGTCTGTGTCTGTGCAAGTGGACACTGCTGGTCAGGCTGTCTCTCGCTACTCCATGTCTGTAACCCAAGGGCCTCAAGACATCATCTCCTTAGTTATGCCTAGGAGTTGGGGATAACAGGCTGCACACTATCACTCCATGATCCAAAATGGAACATCATATGATTTGTCATCTATTTTGGTACTTTATGGGTGGAAAAATTGGAGCTGTTGACTTGTAGGGCCCATTTAAGAAGTTCAATGTCATGGTTGAAATAGAGGCAGGTAGAAATGTTAAATTTCTTCAAACTGATAATGTAGGAAAATGTTGCTCGAATGAATTTGTTGAATTCTGCAAAACAGAAGTAATCAACATCAGTATACCACTGTATATTCTCAGCAGAATAGAGTTGTAGAAAGAAGAAATCACATTTTAGCAGAGATGGCGACATCAGAGACGGAGAATAAGGGAGTGCCTAATTAGTACTGGGCAGAAGTAGTACACTTTGCTATGTACTTGCTGAACTGATCTCGCATGAGGGCAGTGCAGGATGTTACCCCCGAGGACCCCTGATCCAGAAGAAAATTGGAGGTGAGCCCTTTGAAAGTTTTGTTACAAATTTAGAAGATGAAAGTAGTACACAATTAATATTTACTAGTTACAGTGAGCAACATAAGGTCTACATATTGATTGATGTTATTCACAAGGGGATCTTTAGTCACGATGTGCTTATTGATGAAAGTGCAGGGTGTTTTCAGCGAAATTCAGATAAAAAATCAAATATGAAAATCAATGATAAGGGATGTCTAATGGCGGAAAAATCAGTCACGAGGAGTGGGAAAGATGTTCATGAGGAAGGACAATTCTCTTGAGATGGTATGCAGCAAGAATTCTGCAATGAAGTTGCTGAAAATTACTCAAATCAGCAGGAGAACAACACTGGTTTGAGGGGCCAAGGAGAAAACAAAAGGCCCAAGTGGCACTATAGAACACTGGAGGAAGCTTGGTTGGAGGAAATTCCACAACCCAAAGAAGAATTGCCAAGTGGTGGAGAATGAAGGGAAGGTAAACGACAGATTCATTTTGCTTTATCTGCTGTTGTAAATAAAATCTGCGAAGAGAAGAAAATCCTCAGGCAGGGTGAAAACAAAGTAACTTCTATAGTGAAGCATGATTGTGCTTCCACCAAGATGCAAAACCATATTTTTTATTTGTTCTGTGACAAAGATGTGGAGAATCAGAGTTTAGTGAACAAATCAGATCCTACATCGATAGTGGAAAGGTTGAATTGTTCACCCAACAAGAATTCTCATCCTGTTGCTGAGTCAATATTCAGATAGATGGTTGGTGATATGATGTGTTCTACATCAACCATGCTGGATAAAGTTCATTCTAGTTGCCGATTGATGACATCTCTTAGAAGTGGCTTCCTTGGTCCAGATAATTTGTACTTGTTCTGAGATAAACAATCGTGTGTATRATATGCCCATTAAGGGGGAGGGTGTTAGATACATTCTATAATGGTCATTTTAATTATGTAGGACATWTTTTTAATGTACTTTATATTGTGATGTAATAATGTTATAATGCTGACTTAAGTAATAAAGTTACTAAGGATTAGGTACTTGGGAGTTATGTAATGCACTGAATGTATATCTCCCCYATTTTACTGTGTATTRAGGCTTTACACCATTGAATTATCATCCAAACATATTCTTCTCTYATATTCTGGCTTGCATCATTCCCTATGTATTTGTGTGGTTCTCTAACAAACAATACAATATTTCTGTGCCCAAATTCTAAGTGGGTCCTGATTATTCCGTTTACATATAATTTTGATATTTGTTTGACATTATATTGTTCTTACCTTATTTTACTATAAAGATGCACACTATTTATGTTTCTATTTGTTTTAGCTATTGCATTGTATACAATGTACACAATGGTTTGTTGTTGTCATATTTGTGGCTTTAAATATTAAGTTGTTATAAATATTGCAGATCTTATTGAAATTATTACACTCTGGCGTTTCAAAGTCACCGATGAATAGGGCAAATTTGTTGCCAATTTTTGCTTCTAAATTGTTATATCGAGGATTTGTTGGAGAATCAGAATGGCCTATTGAATTTATTCAGGTATGAATATCTTGATTAAAAACTTTTCTAACTTATTTATGAAGCTAATATTGTTGGATTCCCTAAGTTCATATAAATCTATTAGGCGAGTCCATACAAGAAGCGTTATCTTAAAAGTGATTTTGTGAAGGATCTTGTCAAATTCTCTATATATGCCAACGATCTTTTGTGTTTCTTGACAACCAAAAGTAAACTGAAGACATTGTTGAAATAGTGATCTACTTAGTATTTATTTTAAATTTACTATCATTTATCTTCATACTATGTTAAATAATGTGATCATTGATTTTTGGGGACCATGTGTATTTCTCTTTGATGTTTGCAAGAAAACACCTCAGAAAGTTATTGCAACTTTGTATGTACTAGATTAATGAGATGTTAAGTGTGCCCTGCAACATTCTATGTTAATAACTCCGTACTATAATTTTAATTTTAAGCACCTATTTTGAATTTATCCATGTTGTTCATCCACCATTCAACCTCTTTGCTTACTTTCTAACTTGTAGTTGTTTAACTTCCTCTAGTTCTTGTCTTCACTATTGCAGGTTTGGCAATATCCTCCCTATTTTTATTCAGATATAGAACTCGAGTTACCATTGCTTTATTAAATCAAGCCCATTGCTTTGTTGTGAACTTATAGGATTTTCTATTGTGTAAGGCATGGCATGTCATTGCTGTCATGTTGTTGTGTTGTGTCAAATCCTTTTATAAATATTTGCTTTCTGCTTGAATTAATCCATTCTCTTACATGCCATACATGTAAGCGTTTGCTTTTCCAAGAAAAAAAATTCATTGAGGTATGAAATTTTTTTATATCTGTTAACTGTCTTGTTAACATGTCGTTAAGATACTTTTCTGCCAAAGACCCTGAAAAGCCAATAAACTTGGCACATTAACCTAGCTGATATGGTTTTAAGAGACTAGGAATCCCATCAGATACCAATCCAAATACAAAAAGGACCTAAATACAAGTCCATGGGTTTACCCAGCCGATCCTCTATCTTTGCATATTAGTCACAAAAAACAAAATCAGATATTTGCTACTACATAGACTTTAAATAAACTGCAGGTTTTTTCTAAAAAAATGTTATGTTTTTTTTAACCAGAACAGAATTTGTATTCATTCAAAAAGGCTGCAGCCAAAGCGTACAGCGAGTTACATAAGGCTGATTCTTATATCCTTCAGCAAGATAAGACAGTTTTCTGAGAAAACTTCAAAAAGCTTTCAGCAAACTACAAAATAGATGTTCCAAGTTGGCCTACATGTGGCCTGTTTCATGTATACTCCTAAAATACATATAACCTAACTAACAAGACACGTTCATCCAGTTCTCCATGTCGCGTATCTGGTGTGGGGACACGGATTCATGATGATACATGTTAGACACGGGTTTGGCATGTGTCTTGTGCACATGACACGTGCCAAATTTGTGTCCGATAGGTGCCCTAAATGTGTCCCAATTTTAGGACATGTGTCATGCACAGAAAAGGACCCGGACTCACATTTTCTCATGCAAGTTGGAGCTGTGTGGTGTTTTGGTGTGCAGTTGAGGGTTATTTCTTCCTACCAATGCTATTTAAAGAGGTCCCCACCCCCTCCATTTCACCCATCCTAGTAATTAATGGTAATATTAAATTCTTTAAAGGGACATTCTCCTTTATCTTTCATTTTCATCATTTTAGTTAAATTTTTAACATTACCATTAATTGTTTCAGGATGTTTGAGAGTGGTTCCAACCTCATTGGACTTCATATGGAGAAAATAGAATTTTCGGTCTTGTTGCCGCCTTTATACACACCTAAGAAACGTGGAAGAAATCTTCAATCCACTTGGTGTGTCCTTGGGGGCAAGTTAAAGTTAAGGTGCTGTCACCTAATCCTCAACTCCTCCGTCTATGCCAACTCCTAGCGAAGCCAAGGGGGGTAGTCCCTAATAAAATAATCTAAGGCTTAAACTGAATCTAAGCAACTAGTATTCTAGGAGTTTATTGCATTAACCAACATATGAAGTAAATCTATTCTAAACCATACATCAATCAACAACCATAAGATACATAAGATGTACTTGCATAAAAAGGATACTTGAGATAACAATAGATGCAAGTAGATTTAAATTGTGCTTCAAAGTAAATGACTGAAAGTAAAATGCTTGAAGCAAATGGCTTTGTGTAAATGTAAAAGTGAGACCAGTGCCTTAAAAGTATCGTGGGCAGTGCAGATTGAGTATTTTATTAGATTTATTGATGGTAGGTTAATGAGGTAAATTTTATTTGCAGGAAAGTAAAGTGTTTGAACTAATCTAGATTTGGCCCTTCAGAGAACATCCCTAAAGTGGAGGTTGAGCTTGCCGAATATCCAACAGGGAGGTCCCTCTGATTTTGCACACAAGCCCAAGAGAATGTGGGAGATCCGACAGGGAGAACCTAGATCTCAAAGTTTCGCCAGATATCTTACACAAACTCTCTTACGTTTCCACTAAAGCAAAGTTTCTTAAGGATTTCCCTATTAATCTATTACCACTGACCAGCCCAGCGTGTATGAAACTTACTCCAAGAAGATCGAGACAAGCTCACAACTGGAAGGGTCAGGAACAACACTGGGAGCTGAGGGGAGTTGTTTATTTTAAACAAGAAATGAAATTGCTGAAATGAAATGTTTTCTAATTACTAGTCTTCACTGACCAACCTCTTTCGAGGAGCTGAGGAGACGGTTTATTGCCAACTTTGAAATTGCATGAAATAAAAGTTGCATAAGGGAAATCTAATCTAGTTGTTTAATTTAAAGCAGCTGCAAGAGCCATTCTCCGGGAGGATGGCAAAGACCCTAGCCGAGATCTAGGGCCCCCCCAGTGCACCCCTAGGGTTTCTTGGTCTGGGACCAAACAGTCAGTGCCATGGCAAAAGACCCTTGTAAGGGCCCCCAGTATATGACTGGGGTTCTTGGTTTGGGACCAAGCAGAAAAGACCCTTGTTAGGGCCCTCAGTATATGACTGGGGTTCTTGGTCTGGGACAAAGCAGTAAAGACCCCTGAGAGGGCCCCCAATACATGACTGGGGTTCTTGGTCTGGGACCAAGCAACAAAAGACCCTTGTAAGGGCTCCCAGTAGATGATTGGGGTTCTTGGTCTGGGACCAAGCAGTTAAAGTCCCTAGATATGTCTAGGGCCCCTGGACATGGTCCACGGTACCCATGCATGGGGCATGGGTTGATCCTTGGTCTTGTACCTTGGTGGATACGACCCCAGAGATATTCTGGGGCCACTTGATCCTTGATCCGGTGTTTGTCGGTATATGTCCCTCTTTGAAGGCAAGCATGACCACATGAGGGATGTATCCCATATGCAGTGATGATAAAATCAATTAGGGTCACTTTGAGAATGAATGGACAAGTATTGCCACCCAGTCACCCTTGCCAAAACCCTCTTCACCCTTGCTTGTGTTTATTTGGGGGTTTTGTTTATTTGGCTTTAGGGGTTATTAATTAAATGTTTAATTTATAACATATTTAATTAATATTTATATTAATTGAATATGTTAATTTTTAATTATCATTTTTTACTTTACCCTAACCCCTAGGTATCTAACCCCTAGCCTAAAGTATAAAAAGAAACCTACCCTTCTCATTTGAGACACTCTTGTGTTATTACTCTCTAAGGGTGAGCAGACTTTCTCCTTGTTGACTGCGGCCTCTCTTGCAACAGTGACTGGTTGCCTAGTGACATTTTCGGCCCTTCCTTCTAGGCCAAGTTTTCAGCCTCAGATCTATGGCTGCCTATCTCTGATTTGAGGAATGATGCAATGACTGCTCTTATGGTGGAGTAACCTGTGCTGTTGATATCTGAAGCTATCATCTAGGGTAAGTTTGGTTAAGCCGTGACCTCTCCTAGACAGATCGGGCCTCCCTTCAATGGGCCGTGGCCTCTACCCTACAGATCAGGCCTCCCTTCAATGGGCCATGGCCTCTACCCTACAGATCAGGCCTCCCTTCAATGGGCCGTGGCCTCTACCCTACAGATCGGGCCTCCCTTTGCTTGGACCATGGCCTCTCCTCTTAGATCTGGCCTCCTTTGCATTGGACATGGCCTCTTCTTTTCAGATCTGGCTTTTATCTAAACCAGCCGTGCCCTATGACTGTGCATTCATGACAGCCGTACCCTTTGGCACATGTGATTTATCTGCTGGAAAGTTATGTGGGTTCAAGGGTTTGATAATGGAATTTTCTGTGTGGTATTTTCTGCTACTGGTGGCAAGAAAGTCCTTTCATCTCTTGGCAAGAGATCTAACCTATATGGTAGATCAATGACCCTGGATTTTGATGAGCATAAGCACTAATGGCATCTCATCTCTTATGTGTGACTGTATCTCCTTCATGGTAAGTCTTCAAGGTATGTGATTTGCTATTTTGTTCATTGGTCATATTCTTTATTTAACTTGAAATTTAATATGCTTGAGATTTGTTCCAATCTCGTCTAGATCTGATGTATATCTGATCCATAGGGATCAATTTGTGTTTTTGGAATGTATAAGATCTATATCAGCATTTAGTTTAGATCTAGATACTGATCTACTTTTTCTTCAGTTTAGATCAGAAAGAATGTTGGATTTACACTCTTAGAAATTTATTGTTTCTCTGCTATGTGTTCAGTAGTGTTGTTGTGTTTACTGTTTCTAAAATGAGACTTAGCTGTTATTCTAACAAAAATAAATAAATTAAAAAGACAGTTTTGCTCTGCTTTATTTCTCTATTCCTAACACTAGCAATTAAAGTATTACTTTTCCAAATTGAAATCTAATCTATGTGTTTATTGTTGTAAACTTTAAAGCAAAGAAAGAAAGAAAATGAAAAAATTGCTCTAAGACCACAACACCAACCCCCTAAGGGGAAACACAAAGTGAGGCCTCCCTTGGCTCACTTATTTTATTAATTCGGTTACAATGGTCTCTTGAAGAGACTTTTGATCTCTTTAAAATAGAGATAAAGATCCTTAAAAATGGATTGAAAAATAAAAATGACTTTTTACAATGTTTTCCAAAGATATAAGGTAACTTTGGGGGTCTTGAAAGCTTCAAATCTTCAAGACTTGGACAAACATATCCCTTTGCTTTTGCACAGACTTGCACAAAACAGCAAGCAAACCAAGATATATAATGCCCCAAAACACTTTAAAGGTGTCTTGGGATGTTAGTAATAAAGTAAGCTTTCTAGCTTGATTTCTTGGTTCTCTTTTGGTTCTCTTTTAAATAAATTTACTTAGGAAAATTGCAAAAGGGAACCAAGGAATCAAGCTAGAAAGCTTATTTGCTTGGGATCTTTTGCTTTCGTTTTAAGGCAGCAAAATGCAAACACCAAATTGCCTAATATTTAAATGAAGCACTTTAGAAAAGCAACTACTTTTATCCTTTAAGAATTTAGAAGTAAAACTTGATAAAACTAGCTTTTCTACTCTAGATCTTGTTGCCGTCCTAATGCACACTTGCAGACGTGAGCTAAGTCCTGCTCACTCAGTGTGCCCTCGGAGACACAATGTCTAAGCTCCTGCCCACACTGTCACCTTGACAGGAGCTTCTTCCGTCTAGGCTTACTCCTAGGGAAGCCAAGGGGGGTAGTCCCTGAGTTACTAAGTTAGTTTTAAGTACAGGTTCTAGGAGTTAGTTTTAAATTTGTTACAGGCCAAAGGGAAAGACTAGCCTATAATGATCAAGCAGCAATGCAGAATGCAAGTCTGAACTATATGACAGTCAGCTCTTT
>JZKD02S1635702.1:127526-137942 GCA_000966675.3 Picea glauca | reverse complement strand
AAAGAGGCTAGTAATCTACTAATTAATGGTAATATTAAATTCTTAAAGTAAAAGGATGAAAATGAAATATAAAGGAGAATCTCATTGGACTTCATATGGAGAAAGTAGAATTTTAGGTCCCATTCGAAATTTAGTAGACTTAATGGTTTTCAGGATTTCAAGATTGGTAGTATTGCAACATTTCCACTAGATTCTATCATGTATGAGGGTATGGAACTGACATTTAGTCAAGAGCACCAAACCCTCTATGTACCTCGATGTTGGTGGCATTGATTCTTGAACTCTTTTGTCGTGAACCTCGTAAAAATGTACCCTTCACTCAAGTAAAATCACTTATTAGGAATGCCAATCTTTTTCTATCTTATTTTAATGCTTAGAGAGTGACATTGATGATGAGGATCCTAATATAGGCAATGATTTTGATGATATGTAGTTATTTGTTGTAGCATGATTTTTTTTTGACTCTAAAGGCCATTTACAGCCTCTTTGTTGATGTATTTTGGTTCAGAGATGGATTGCACTCGGTGCTGTTTTGGTTATATGCACCCTTGCTATTTACATGAGAAACTTTGCATATTTGTGTATAATGGTTTGGGTTCCTATGGATGCACATGAATATATCTTCACGGACTCCGACAGAGCGACTTGTACTTGGTAGTAGCACTAGTAGAGGATACCAGAGTCTAGCTCCTGCTTCTTCTACAAGACATCAGAGTCCATTGCCAGCTCCAGGGCCTTCTTCCTCTAAAGGAAAATCCATTTCTAGAGCCGCCACCTTTGCCCATAAAAGGGACAGAGGGAATCATTAGTTTATTTATCTAATTTCATTATAGATGACTCATGATGATGAGATACATTTATTATTTTTTTTGATGATATTTTGAGACTTTAGAGTCAGGACACGACTCAGTGTTGATTTGTGATGTATTCGAGTTTACTAGATATCTTATACATCTTATATATCAGTTCCCTTTTCATATTTATGTGGAAATGCATTTATTTGATGTTGTTGACGCTTTAGATATTTAAAAAATTGAAAAAAAAAAAGAATATTTTTGTATTTTTTTCATTCTTACGACATTTTTCGATATTTTCTTCGATGTTGCCGATATTTTCGTTTTCGGACCCTTGGCAATATTTTCGCTGACACGATGTTGGTAACACTAGTTTGGATAACAGTGTTGAGTGGGCATTAGTCGACTTGGATCTTAATGAACCCGTGCTAGAGCCGATCACTTTTGATGATGGTGATCGTCTTGAGGGGTTATCCTCCATATCAACAGATGCAGATATTGCATTGGATATAGAGTAGGAGGAGGATGGAGGAGAGACCAGTGGTAGTGATGCTGTCTTGATGATTATGACATGGAGGACTTCTAATAGTTGCGACTCATGAGCTATGAGATTCTTCCATCTACGGTTCTAGTATCTACCCAATGGCTATTTTGATTTCCATTGGCATTCCCACCTATAGTATCAATGACTTTGACTCAGTATCTATGTACATTGTAATACATTTTGATTTTGATGACTTAATGAGATTGAGAATGCTGTAGCTTATGGTTCTAATTTCTTGTGTGTTCAGTGTTTGTCATTTGATCATCATTGATGTTACAATGTATTATGTTACATGTTTTGTATCATGTAAATCTTCTAGTTTCTAACAAAATATGAATCTTTATGTCTATATTTCTTTTTTGTATGTGTAATTTTCAATTTTTTTCATATATATATATAAACGTGTCCTCCATGTCATGTTTCCGGGGTCGCCGTGTCATGTGTCGGACACTCATATTTCCATGTGCTTCGTGTCCTATGTCATCGTGTCAGGTGCGCAAGAATACTCACGACATTAATATTATGGCTTGTTATCACACAAACTGTAGGTTGGGAAAAGCCCGACCCAAACCACAAGATGGTGACAACTAGGAGAATACCTACCCACTGTCACTTCAAATAGGTATTCCTGTCACTTTAGAGGTGAAGTAATCACCTCAAGGGGGGAATCCCGGGTGACCCTATGGGGAAATGAAATGGAAAGTGATACTTATGAGTGGATGCCCCTATAGGTCAAGTTGCTAAATGGAAAGTAGCTGGGAAATGAGTCTCGGTAGTGGTCAATGGTTGCCAAGAAGTTTAGGTACCTTCGGATAACGATGATACTTGCTCAAGACACAAGGAACATCAAGTATACAAGCTATATGTTAAGTGGACAAGCAAGTTAAGATTTCTGTCCCTATTTGCAGCAGTTAACAAAGATATATGTCAACAAAGAAATGATTATTAGAGCTGCTAAACAAGATGCTGAAAGGTCTAACAAATGATGCAAGAGATAAGCTAGTGAACACAAGTACAACTCAAGTAATAAAGCATAGACTTTAGCATCAATGTAAGGCTGTTATAGATAAGTATTGCAGAGATGTATTTGCAGCCTTATGGCTGTAGCAAACAAGTTGGTACAGCAGAAAAATCAGCCACCAAAACTTGCAAAAAATCCACCCAAAAGATGCTCTAGGACTAGTAGATTATGGGGGTAAATTATTAGCAACTTCTGACGGTTGAATTGTGAGTTATAATCAAAGTTAGAAGGTATTTTTTGCAACCCTAATGGCTGTAGCTTTTGTTTAGCTCTAGCGCTAAGAGTCAAGACCTTGCAAAGGATCAACAGGGCATCATGGCCCCTTTCTCTTCTCTCTATCCTCTTCTTTCTCCATGAAATTTCCGCACCCCAGTGGGGAATTTTGTAAATAATGTGTTAGCATGGTGGGTCAATTATGTAAAAGATTTAGTCACGTGGACTTTGCCATTAGGGATGTCCTTCCACTAAGTGCTTTTTCCTTAGGTATTTATTTTTATTTCTTAATTATAAATATCTGAGTTTTTCACTCAAAAAATCCTCCAAAGCGGTGGAATGGCTTTTTAGTGACCGAGCCCATGGTTGATTAATGTTTAGGGTCAATGTATATTACCATGCTAAACATTACCTAGAGTCTTGCGGAATTTCATTAAGTCCCCCTTAGGGTTTTTAATAATTAAAAATTTTCCGCAGCCTGGAAATTTTAATTATTTTTGATGTAAAATATAAAAAATTGGTCCTTGGAGATTTTGTATAGGTGTGTGGGTGCTCAAATCAAATGGCTTATGACCCCCTACACCCTTGGACCAAGTTTCAACTCATTTGGACAAATTTTGCTAAGCCAAATTTTGCTAAGTCAGTCAATAATCAACAAATAATTGGCTAAATTAAAAATGCCAAATTTTGTCTAAAGTTGTAAAACATGAGTAAAGAGGGAAAATTTGTTTCCTAAGTCATTTCTATGTAATAGGGGGTCAAATAAATAAAAAAACCCCTTTCCTATCCTCATACAACTTAACTTTAGAGAGGGGTGCGAATTTGTCTCGTGGGGTGCACCATCTCCATTGGATTGGCCATTGGGTGATGGAGACTACATGGGGGGCCCATTCCACACCTTGGGTGACCCCTTAAGGCACTAGGGATGTGTTTAAACACTAGGAAAGGGGGTTTCTGTTGAAATATTGTAACTGCAAAGAGTATTCTATTTTATTATCGATGTATTATTCATTAGATCAAACCCCTTTTGTGGATTGATCATGTTGGGCATTGTAAATGACAAAATCCCCTTTTGCGAATTGGTCAAACCCTAATTGTAATATGCTAAATGAGAAGTCGGCCCCCATAATATATTAAAGTGGTTATAACCACCCAGAATGAGAAGTCGGCCCTGCCAGTGAAAAGACACCTCAGTTCACACCTGCCAGATTGTATAAATAAGAGAGGGCAGTGCCTCATTTGTTCATTCACTCGTTCATCAGAGCGCAAGTTTGGAGCTCCAGATGGAGAAGAAGGAAGAGAGAGAGAGGTGCATACTTGGGAGAGGACTTTCTGTATTGTTTGGTTTATTCTCTTGGCATTGTATTGGCTATCTATATTAAGGAAGTTTTTGCTGGGTTTTCTCCCCCATGAGGGTTTCCCAGGATAAATGATGTGTCTCTTGTGATTGTGTATTTCTCAGTGATCCTATCTATACTATGGTTATCTAGTCAATTGAAAAGAAACCTAATAGTAGCTTAAACCTTAACAGTTTCCACCCTCATTTTGCTTGCTGCCCTCTCTCATGGTGGCCTCCCCCCGCCCCCCCCCTCATGCATGTCAAGGACAAGTGTCAAGTCACAAGAGAGGCTCCCACCTCTCTCCAAAGTATAAAAGAATGCTCACCCCTCCCATTTGAGACTAGTTTTTGGATGAGCTTTTGGCTTGGGAGAGTTTGGGGAGAGCTCCATTGTACTCTTGTTATTCTTTTGCTATTACAATCAAGCTTTGGAGGAAGATTTTGGGGTTTGCTGGTGTACTTTTTGTGTGGTAACTTGTTGTGTTTCATTGCTGGTTTTTGCATTTGCTTATTGAGGCCCAAGCAAACTATTTTGCTTGGGTTAGTTCTATTTCATTTATGTAATAGTTCTTTAGTGAGTTTTCTTGCAATAGCTAAGTAGTCTATGCAAAATTCTCGGTTGAACTAGTGTAACTACTTTGTATTGTTTTGAAACTCACCTTTGTGAGCTTGTGAAGCTAGTTTGTGGAGTGCAGATTGCCCAACTTGGAGAGTGGGATTTCTTGGTTGGATGCCCCACTTCTTCAACACTTGTGAGGAGCAAGCCCCTCTCTTCCTCCACATTTTGGAATCAACTTCCTTTTCTCTCCCTTGCTGTTTTATTTTCTGTTATATACTATTTCACTACAATCTTTGAATTACATTTGTAAATATTGTAAATTTTGTACATAATTTTTCACCAATATATCATAGCATTCTAACTTCATTTTTAGCATTTCCTGCACATTTTTGCTTGCTGTCTTTTGCAGATTTGTGACAGGTTAATGGGAAATTTTGCCAAAATTTGAGCAGAAATCAAGTGTAAAAGGCCACAAAGCCACATATTTCGGCCAGCAGCACTTCTAAGGAGTAAAACACTCCTTCATACCCTCTTCTTCTTTCAAATTCTTGATCTGAAATTCATTGTAAAGTTGGAAGAGTCTCCCAACTCTTCTTTCTAGCATCTTAAGTTTTATTTCAGCAAGCATATTTCTTTTCCTTTTGCCCACCTTGGCCACAAAATCGGTAGGCTTGTCCTCCACATTGTGCCAAAGTTGTGAGGCTTTAACACTTGTTTCTCTTTTGCCCACCTTTGTGCTTAAAGCAAAGTTGTGTGGCTAGTTAGTTGCTTTAACTTAATTTTCTGCAATCATTCTTTTTGCCCACCTTTGTCCTTAAGGAAAAATTGTGTGGTTAGTTGTACTTGTCATTTCCATTTTCTTAGTTCTTTTTGCCCACCTTTGTCAACGAAATCGGTTGGCTTGCCACCATCTCGTTGCAATAGTTGTGTGGCTAAATTTCAGTTATTGTTTGCCTACCTTTGTCCTTAAGGCAAAGTTGTAAGGTTAGATCTCATTCTTTTAATTCAACAAGTAAAATTTATTTGCCCCACTTTGCCCATTATTCTTTCCCCTTGCGGTTCGTCCGATCCTGAGTGATAAGAAGGTGTGAAGGTTGTGTGGCTAGTATAATAGGCACTTCAGATCTTCTTCTGAAGTCAAGAGAGGACCAGCCTAACCCGTGAAGCTAGAGGAGATTAGAAGGTCTCACCCTTCTCTCTTGTTGAGCATCCGGCATGAATTGGCTGACTTGTGAAGCTAGAGGGTGTATCGAGGACGGCTTGCCACCTCCCCTTGTTGAGCATCCAACAGTTCGTCCAATTTCTTGGCCCAAGGACAAGGTTTTGGAGGTAGTCACCTAGTTAGGTCTTCACCCATAAATTTGTTGAAATTTTATTGCTAGACTAACTACAGTAAATAATTAAGACCTCAAGAAGAATAACCAAACACAGATAACACAAAAACATGGGTTTGCTCGTTTTAACCATAGGTAATGGTCTTTCATTACCACCCAACCATAGGCATCCTTAAGTGCCGCCCTCGAGTAGAGCAGGAGACCTGCTACAGAAAGATATCCAAGAGAAATTCACCCAAATATAGAGATAGATGCTGTTAAAGAAATGCCTCAGATTAGGCCGAATTATGCTGCCTTAGACTAGTATTCCTGTGGCTGCCTCAGATGTGTTAGGAGGGCAAGTTGTTGTATTTCAAATGAGAATGACTCACACGTTTTTATATTAGTTCATTACAGCGAAGGGACACACCTTTTCACTTTCACAATAGAGCTGACTTGTGCAACTTGCATATTAATTTGTCTTTACATAATAGGGTTGACTTGTATAAGTTACATATAAATTACTTTCATAATAGGGCCGACTTATGCCCTTGTCTTTCATTGCTAGAGAGGGGTTTTCTCTTCTCATGATATCGATTTGTAGGAGGTCTCTTGGAGGTGAATACCTCCCACAGCTACCAAAAACATCAACACTCCCTCTTAACTATGGAGGTATTCTCAACGATGTTTACTCCTGGTCCTCATAGCCTCTCAGGCTATACCCTGGTCCTCTGACCATGGCATGGTCTTACAGACCATGCTATTGGTAGCATCTCCTCGTCACACATTGCTGCTCCAATGTGGACCTTTTCCATCTTCTAGGGCCTCTTCTCCACTAGAATGACACTAGGGTCTCATCATCACTTAGTGTACTAAGGGCCTCATGGGTTTAGCCCCCTCCCCCTGTCAGGTGGTCTCCCTGGTGGAATCGACCGTCCCAACAAGGTCTTGATCTCTATCTGATACTGTTGTCGTCCATCTGAATCCCTCTGTGTAGTGATCAAGCACTCTGCGGCATACGGTACCTCCCCATGCTTGAAGATCCTCTCCATCCTCTTGGTCGAAACTGTCCTGGGTGACCCTGTCGACATGCCCCTCAGTACAATCCTCTTCCCTTCACTGTCTCTGAACCCCATCTCCAAGGTTTGGTAGTTGGTGATGATCTTGCCCAAGGTGATCAACCACTGGACTCCTAACACCACATCTGTGTCAAATAGGTCAACTACATAAAACGTGTCTCTCATGGTGTAGTTACCTAGATTTATCTCCAAGTCCAGGATGCTATCTAGACACTCCACTGTGTGGCCATCTGCTACTGCGACATCAAGCCCCTCAAACTCCTTTGTCTAAAGTGCCTGCCACGACACCAATGAAGCATCAATGAAGTTGTGGGTGGCCCCACCATCTATTAGGGTGATTGCCTGTTGTCCCTGAATAGTCCTTCTGATCCAGAGGGTGTCATACCTGGGAACATCAGAAGAGGTCGCTATGACTCCTCCCTTTGTTGGTTTTCGTCTGTTAGCCTTCTCATGAGGCTGTGGTACTATCGGTGGTGGTGTCCCTGCCGGTGGTGGTGGTCTCCGGGGAGGTTGCTCCTCTGCCTGTGATGGCTCCTCCTCTAAGCTAGTGGATCCACTATCCTGCTCCCCGTCCTCACTATCCACATTGTCTGTTGCCACCTCAATATAATGGATCTCTCCCTTGCCCATGCACCTGTGGCCTGGGATCCAAGGGTCCTTCCAGGTGAAGCAGAGCTTCTTCCTCATAAGCTCTCGCCTCGTCTCATCATCCAGCTTCTCCTTGCCCTTCCACTCTCTGTGGAATGGCTTCCTGTCTCGATCCCTCTGTGGTACAAAGGGTTTGGAAAAGGGTTTAGTCTTCGACGTTGGGTTTGCTAAATCTCGAGTGCGTAAGATGGCATCCTGCAAGGTGTGAGGTCTGTATGCCTTCATCCATCCTCTCAAGGGTTATGTGAGCCCCTCTGTGAACAACATAATCAACCTGGGCTCTAAGATATCTGCCACTGCCACTGCTACCCGCTGAAACTCTGTGATGAATGCCTCTGTTGTGCCAGTTTGTCTCAACTGAGCTAGATCCTTGAAATGGATCTCTGGATCCCTCCTGTCAAACCTGTCCATGAGTCTCTTTGTGAAGTCCTTGTAGGAAGTGATGTGACTGTGACCCAACGTCACCAATCCATGATGCCACCACTCGTGTGCCTCACCCTTCAAGTGTAGGGTAGTGAAACTGATAGCCTATGTCTCAGTCATCTGGTTGAGCTTGTAGTACGTGTCTAGCTTTTGTACCCAAGCTCTTGCAGTGCATTTGAACGATCCGTCAAAGGAAGGTACAGTGAGTTTACCAACTTTCCGGATGAAATACATGTTATGCCCTTGTTGTTGTTGTTGTCCTCCTCTTTGAGGCTCTCTGGGGAGGCTCCTGAGTCTGATTCCACAGTACTCGACCAGAGTCATGTCCTGATGGAAGTCACGGCCCAATGTTGCGTACCCCCTCTTGTACTCTGCAATGTCCTCTGCCTCAGTGGGCTACCTCTGTGTTATCGGATGTTGTGCTGCTATTGGGGGTGCCCTCTGGAAACTAGGGAACAATGGTCTTGGAATCCTACTCGAAGAAGTGTATGTGCGAGTAGGTGAATGGGGTCTATTGCCTGCCCTTGAGTTCTCCTACGCTGCATGTGGGGGTTGCGTGCTCGATGTGCTCACTATAGCCAATCTATTAGCCATCTGCACCAAGGACTGGGTCATGGCCTGCTGACTGACCACCAGATTGTTGATAACTCGCATGAAAGTTTCATCTAGGTCCATGGGTGCCTTGCCATTTCCCTCTGGCCTCTCATACGCGCCTCCCATCATCCTCTCTGCCTCACGCTCTGCCGCATGCTCTCCCTTCTCTCTGATTCCCTGTTTGCCTCTTCCTCTTCCTCTGAACTGGGAGGAAAGGGGGGAAAATCTAGTCTAGGTCTCCTCTCCCTGCATCTATTGTAAGTGACGTACTTGTCACCTACGTGCTCACGACCCTCTGGTTCACCTATTGAACTCATCGCCTTTAGTCATAGGCTGGCAGGACTAAAGCTCTGATACCACTGTAATATCCCATATCTGGCTAGTCTAGGAAAAGTTGTTAATTTGTTGTCTCTACTGTCTGATCTGATACACTGGGGGTTTATCTATGTTGCACGGGTACCCGTCCCCCCTAAAAAAACTCAAGTACCTTGCGTTCCCACGTACCGGGGACTTTTAAACACCTAGGAAACGTTTCCAATTAGCTGGGGACGTCAATGGGGACTTGGGGACGTTTAAGCCGTCCCCAATCCGTCCCTGGGTCAAATGGGGGACGGATCGGGTACCGTACCGACGTCCCTAAAAATTTCGGGGACTGATAAGCACATTAATTATAAAAAAATAAAAATAAACCTAAATCTACTCACCCGCTCGCGCGTAAAGACTAACCTACCGCCCTCACATTCACATTTTGCTGTTCACTCACTCACACAGTCGACCCACACCTCACTCACACTCGACCCGCACTCCTCGGCCCTCACAGTCTGAATTTACCCGCACCTCTTGGCCCTCACAGTCGGCCCTCACAGTCCGAGTCGGCCCTCGCGCGCATACGGGGAGGGTTTCCGGTCTAGCCACCAGCGAACTCCAGCTACCAATTCGCATGGAGACGGAGGGGTTCCGGTCTAGCAGAATGCTCGCGTGGGAGAGGTGCCGGTCTAATAGAAAGCAAAGCTTGCGCGAGAGAGGTTCCGGTCCAGCAGAAAACTCGCGCGGGAGGGGTTCCAGTCGCCATTGCAACCACCAGCCGCCGGTCACAGGTATGCCCCTGCTACGTTTTTTTTTTAAAATTTAAAATTTAAAATTTATTATTTATTAAATTATAAATTATGTTACAGTTTAAAAGTTTAAATTTATGGATTTAAAATTTAAATTACATATATTACATATTACATTTATAATTTTATTTAATATTACAATGTTGAATATACATATGTCATATACAATTATATTAAATTTAATTTTTAAAGTAAAATTAATATGTAAAATTATAAATACTAAAATTTATATGTAAAATTAATATATTAAAATTTAAATTTATATGTAAAATTAATTTAAACTTTAAAGTAATATATTATATATTTAATATTACATATATTAATTTTTAAATTTTAATTAATAATATTACATGTAACATTACAGTTTAATAATTAATTAAATTCATTTTACAGTTAAACTAATAATTAATTAAATTCATTTTAGTATTTAGAGTTAAACTAACTTAAACTGTAATAGTTAGTCTAATATATATTAAATTTTAAAGGCCACTGTTATTTTAAAGGCCACTGTAATAGTTAGTCTAATTTAAGTTAAACTTTAATTTTACTGTAAAAAATTAAAAATTAATTTAATTAAACTCAGAACTGTAATGTAATATTAAAATTAAATTAAACTTTAATTTTACTGTAAAAAATTAAAAATTAATTTAATTAAACTCAGAACTGTAATGTAATATTAAAATTAAATTAAACTTTAATTTTACATATATTTATAATTTAAAATTTTATATATTAATATTACATATATTAATTTAAAGTTTAATTTTATTAATT
>JZKD02S1635702.1:17082-38333 GCA_000966675.3 Picea glauca | reverse complement strand
CAGTTGTTAGAGATAAGAGGAACCAGATGCATATATTTAAAGGTTTCAATGATCAAAAGTGACACATACCATGATACCTGGACCAATTACCTCATGGAGCAAGAACCTCTTCTGAAACAGGACCAATCTGATGGTGATAGATGCTGCTACTGCTGTCACGAAAAAAAATGATAGGAGAAAAAGATGGGCCCTCCAGGGCCATGCTCAGGTCAATCCTGCTCTCGGTACTCCATGTCTAGGACCTGTGGGCCTCGAGACATGATCTCCTAGTTATCCCTAAAAAGTGGGGATAACAGGCCCTTCCATGTAAATCTTTCCCGGATCTTCCTATAGGTTTTCAAGTATCGAGGGTGTCCTTCCAATGGGGAATTGTGTGATGCATGCATGATTTGTTATATAATATGTTATGTTATATTATAACATAACATATTATATGTTATGTTATATTATAACATAACATATTATATGTTATGTTATGTTATATTATATGTTATGTTATAATATAATATGTTAAGTTATATTATAACATAACATATTACCTTGAGTTGAGATTTCGGTACAAGGTAGATCATGTCTTTGTAATAAATGATGTCATCAATGACTCTATACCGATCATCCTGTGTTCAATTGTCAAGGATCTCGCAAGCAAACTAGTTCTTGGAATATTCTACCAACATAAGAGCTTTCCAATCAGCTGAAATCTCCATGAGGGAGAGAGTGGGTGGTACTCTGGAAAGGGCATCAGCGACCACATTTTTCTTGCCCTTCACATACTCGATCTCAAAATCATAGGCTTGAATCTTGTTGATCCACTTATGTTGTCGCTCACTCAATTCTTTATACTCCATGAGGAACCTTCGACTATTGTGATTTGTCTTCACCTTAAACCTGTTCCTCGCCAAGTATTGTCTGAATTTGGCCAATGCATGCATAATGGCCAACATTTCCTTGTCATATATCAAATAATGTCGCTCATACTCCTTAGGTTTGCGGCTCTCAAAAGCAATGGGATGGTTGTTTTGCATTAACACAGCTCCTATCCCAATCCCAGAAGCATCACACTCGAGCACAAATGGTTGAGTGAAATATGGTAAGGCTAGCACAGGACAAGAGCTCATCACTAGTTTCATCATCTCGAATGTCGCTTGTGCCTCATCCGACCAACTGAAAGCCCCTTTCTTAGTGAGATCTGTAAGAGGTGTTGTCAGTTGTGAGAACCCCTTAACAAATTTTCTGTAATAAGTACTAAGGCCTAGGAAGCTCTTCAGTTCTGTCACATTCCTCGATAATTGCCCTGATCTTTTCTTGTTGTACCTGAACCCCATTTTCTCCGATCACATGCCCCAAATAAAGCATCTCAATCATGCCAAACTCACACTTAGACTCCTTTGCGTAGATTTGGCATTCCTCCAAAATACCCAATACTTCATCCAAATGCCTAAGATGTTCCTCCCAAATCTTGCTATAAATAAGAATGTCATCAAAGAAGACCAACAAAAATTTCCGCAGTTGCTTGTTGAACACGTGGTTCATGCAAGACTGGAATGTAGCAGGAGTATTTGTTAGCCCAAACGGCATAACCAGGTACTCATAGTGTCCATAATGGCATCGGAAAGCGGTCTTCGAAATGTCTTGTTCCCAAACCTTGATCTGGTGATACCCTGTACGAAGATCAATTTTGGAAAAGTATTTTGCTCCCCTCAACTCGTCCATCAACTCATCGATCCTCGGAATTGGGTACCTGTTCTTTATGGTCTTCTTGTTAAGAATTCGACAATCAATGCACATTCTCTAGGTCTTGTCCTTCTTTTTGACCAATACTACCGAAGAAGCAAACGGACTAGAGCTATCGAATGTGACCCATCTTGAGCAACTCCTTTATAGTTTTCTCAATCTCGTCTTTGTAAGTTTTAGGATGTCGATAGGGGTTGGTTATGACTGCTTGGACCCCTTCTTCTAATTCTATCACGTGCTCAAATCCTTTATCTGGAGGTACACCTGGAGGAATGTTACCAAAAACCCTTTGATGTTTAAGAAGTAATACTTGAAGACCGCCTGGATGTTGTCGAGGATGATCTGGTGGCTCACTGTCAAAAATATAGCACTCAACTGCCCACTCTATATCTCCATGGTGCAGCACTGCCTCCATGTTGTGTGATGACACTATCTTAGGCGGATATAGGTGCATTGCCCGTAAGACTACCTTCTTGTCATCTGGACCCGTGAATTCCATTTCCATAGTCCTCTTATCTGTATTTCCCAATGGAGTATAGCGACTGAACTCCGAGCACCACATTAGTGTCTGGCACATCCACTACAAAGAAATCATATGTCAACATGTAATTCCCCATGGTTATTTTCAACATGGGAATCCATCTAGTGCACTCCATTTGATATCCACCGGGTATAATCACTATGAATCCCTCAAACTCCTCCGTCGGAATCGCTCGTCTATCCACCAAAGCTGCATCTATAAAGTTGTGGGATGCCCAACTATCAATCAGCACTGTAACCTTGTGCTCCTGCAGAACTCCTCGAACTCTGAATGTGTGGTACCAAGGAAGTCCCGACATGGATCCCATAACAGGACCCTTAGCCCCAGCCTGTGATGTCTCCTCACCTGATGTTTGGTGTCCCTGATCTTGTTCCTGTTGCTCATCCTCGTCATCATTATCACTGTCCGAATAGACCTCAATATAATGAGCTTTGTCAGTCTTATCTTTCCCGCCACACTTGTGCTATGGTACCCACGGCTCCTGATAACTAAAGCACAATTTTTTCCTCCTTAGTTCCTTTCTTGTTTCTTCATCCAACTTGGGCTTCCCATCCCAAACTCTCTAAAACAGTTTGGTTTCCTTGCTCTTCTGTGGGAAAGTGGGTTTCGAAGGAAACCTGCTCTTAGGAACAGCATCCTGCATGTCCCTAGTACGGTTGACTGCATCCTGCAAAGTGGTGGGTTTATAGGCCTTCACCCATCCACGTAATGGCTCTGCTAGTCCCTCAACGAGCAGCGTCACCAAGCGTGCCTCAGATATGTCTGTCACCATCACTGTTAATCTCTGGAACTCAGAAATAAATGCCTCCGGGCTACCTATCTACTTGAGTTGAGCCAGCTCTCGAAAATGGATCTTTGGGTCTTTCCCCTCAAACCTCTCAATGATCCTCTATGCGAAATCGAGGTATGAAGTGATGCCTGAATGACCCAGCGTCACTAACCCATGGTACCACCATTCATGGGCCTCACCATCTAAGTGTAAAGTAGCCAATTTAATGGCCTCGGCTTCTGTCATCTGATGTAGCTGGAAGTATGTGTCCAGCTTCTGTACCCAAGTCCTTACTGAACATTTTGAGGATCCGTCAAAGTTTGGAATGGTCACCTTTCCAAGTGTCTTCCGAAGCTCCTGGTTGGGTGTCCTTTTTGCTCCTCTGGGTCGGTTCTTCTGTTTAAGGTGCAAAAGTCAGTGAAAGACATAGCTGCCTGAAAATCATCCCCCAACCTCTTGTACTCCTCCAAATAGGTCAAATAAGAGTCATCCTGCTCTGTTGGCCCCTCCAGTGCTACCTCACCACTCAAGAACTGTGGCAAAGTGGGTCTGTGTGTCTTGGTGTACAAGTGAGGGTGGCTTTGCATGGTAGTGCGAGAATGACTTCCTTCTCCCGTTGTTAGAACCCTTTTCACTGTTCTGATTTTGTTTAGATGGCCCCTCTATGGTGTTAACTGCTAGTTGTCCCAAAAGGTCCATCATCAACTTTTGGCCCTTGGCCAAATCATTCATCGTCTGGAAAAGGCTGCCAATTCGTAGGTCTCCTTATTCCCCCATGTGCCCCTTCCCTTTATCTGTTCCTGAAGGTGCTTCCCCTTCACCCAACAGCCCTTCTTCTTCCTGTTCTGGTTGAGGTTCTGAAGCTTTGTCCTTACGTCTCCTATAGGTGATGTTTTCCTCGTCTTCTGGTCTCATAAATCTGAATCAACTGCCCCTCAAACCACACAGCTGCAAAGGACCATGCTCTGATACCACTGTAAGATACCCACTTGGTATTCCCTTGAGTTTGAGGCGATTTTTCTAAGTTTATTGAGGGTTTATCACTCGTATTTCTTCAAACAGTTTGGATACAGATTGTTGTAGGTGCAATCCTTGTATCTTCTTACAATAGAGAAAGAATTCTAACAACTCATAGATCATTCCAATAATATCCCATACTGAAATACATTATTGCAAATGCAAAACACTAGATATAGTTGATGCTTATTTAATTATAATCAAAAGATCATACACAGGTTGTCCAAGCACTTACATAAGAAACATTCCAATGATAATTTCAGTCATAACATCACCAAACAAATACAACAGGCTGTAATGATAGGATAGAACCTGAAGTTAACGGTTGAGAAGGTGAACTCCTGTAGTGATCTGATGAGAGTGGAAGAATGCCTTCTAACAGCAGCAAATAAACACCTCACATTAAGGGATCTTAGAACCCTTTTCGATTGTCCGTTTTTCTTAAAACTATGACTCTTAGGCACTTAAATTTTAAAGGTGTCACTCTTTCTAATCTCCTTTATAAACCTTGCCTTATAATTCTATTGTTAACCACTTAAATTATGTCTCTTTCCCTTTGGAGATACATGACACTTATACCAAATACACCTTGGGGATTTTAAAGAATTTTGTAATGAGATTGAATATGTTATGGTTTGTTACTCAATCTTTTAATACCCTTTAATAATTTGGATCAATGATTTGAATGTGTAGAAATCTCTTAAATGCTCTAATACATGTTGAAATTTCAAGAATATGACTTTTAATGCGAATTCAGAAATTTCACCTCAACCTTGGGGTTTCCAGGATCTTTTTCCTATGAACTTTCAGAGTTGTGGCTGAATCTGAAATATGAATTTACAGTAGCAATATTTCACTTCAGTTCAACCCAATTTCACAAGGCAGCCAAAGAAAATAAATATCATTCAAGTGTACTTCAATACTACAAAGCTACAGCCCTTAGGGCACACTTTCCAAGCATATAACAGATCTGAGATGTCTTATTACAACAGATTATAACAGCAATAAATCTGCTCCTTTATCTTATAAATGTGTTAAATCACTTAACTATTTCAGCTTTATGTTATGTCAAATGAGCATGCACAATCAGCACTAGAATATACCCAAGCAAGAAGATAACATCAGCTGAAAACCAAATCTGCAAGTACACAATATTTGGAAAGCTGAAATACTTC
Organism: Picea glauca; assembly: GCA_000966675.3. Classification (NCBI taxonomy): domain Eukaryota; kingdom Viridiplantae; phylum Streptophyta; class Pinopsida; order Pinales; family Pinaceae; genus Picea; species Picea glauca. Next base: position 33,097 of record JZKD02S1635702.1, on the reverse strand, counting down.
ATATATATATATAAGAGAGATGAAGTACATGTACATACCAATAGCTTATCACAGGTTGATACAAGTCAAGCTCTCCAAACCCTAGCTAGGGAAACCATAAGAAAATCCTAGCCACCAACTCCTCCTTTTTAGGAATCACTCCTAACAAAAGTTGGTTACTGCACCAAAAACTCTCAACAAGCTAACATCAACACTGGCTAGTCCTCCTTGACACATACACTTGCAACACAAGTGTTACAAGGATGTCTCCTCCCTCCTTGCACCAAAAACTCTCAACAAGCTAACATCAACACTAGCAAGTCCTCTTGACACATACACTTGCAACACAAGTGTTACAAGGATGTCTCCTTCTCTCTCCTCCACAACAAGCACACCAAGTAGCACTAGGGTTTCCAAATGCCACAAGACCCTAATCCTCTTCTCTCACAGGAGCTACAAGATAAAATGCTTCCTTTGCTCCTTTAGAGTTTATCCCAAACCCTAGCTTTCTTTGTCTCCTTAGGGAGAAACCCTAACCCTAGTCTTCCCCTAAAATTCCTCCAAGAAGCCTAGTGCTCAGGACAGAGAGCAAATACACGAGGAAGACTACAAGAAAACAAGTTCACCCTAGCTTTCACATCTCTCACACAAGTATGTGATTACATGAGTGAACAACAAATGGTGAAAAGACTCTACCCTCCCTCTATTTATATGAGAGGTGAGGGAGGCCAACAATACAAAGTGAACCTAGTCCACCACAACCAACCTAACTACATGAAGATAGGCAACATGTGGAGTGCTCCAACTTAGGTGACACGTGTCAAGCTCCAAGACATGCAGATCCAACAAGCAAGGCTCCAAGTCTGAACACCCCTCAAGCAAGGTCCAACACTCCTCCAAAGGCCTCCAATGCTCCAATGCTACCTCCTAAGCCATGTACACCTCCATGTCAACCACACCTAGATGATCACTCCTCAACCCAAGCGTTCTCAATTCAAGTACAAGCCTCCATGCAAGCAACCAAGTGTACCCATGCCATATAGGGCTCAACACCCTCCTCCAAGATGCTCAATGTTACTCCAAAGTGAATCATCCTCCAAACAAGCAACCCACTCTCCATATGCACATCATGAAGAATGACACCATACTGTCTAGGTCTCCAATGCTCCAAGGAAGTGTGCCACATAGGCATCAAGACAAGGTCTGTCAATCAATAAGCAAGCTAACTCCAATGTATATGGCCATCATGGAACAACCAAGTATTATCAACACACCGTGCATCCTGCATCACATGAAGCAACCACAAGCATGGTGTAAACACTTTTGGAGTAACCCCAAAAGCTAACAGAATGATATGACCACAACTTTTAAGGAACGTTGAGCAGTTTTTGACTTTGGATACCTCTTCTTGATTCAATTTGGCAACAAATAACAACCGTTGATATACTGCTATTGACTGGTACGAAATTCACCAAATAGGTAGACCACTACTATGGCTTTGTAATCCAAGTTTTGTTCTCAAATTGCTAATCACCCAACTCCTCNCCAAGCAGTTGTTAGAGATAAGAGGAACCAGATGCATATATTTAAAGGTTTCAATGATCAAAAGTGACACATACCATGATACCTGGACCAATTACCTCATGGAGCAAGAACCTCTGTTGAAACAGGACCAATCCGATGGTGATAGATGCTGCTACTGTTGTCAAGACAAAAAATGATGGGAGAAAAAGATGGGCCCTCCGGGGCCATCCTCAGGTCAATCCTGCTCTCAGTACTCCATGTCTAGGACCTATGGGCCTCGAGACATGATCTCCTAGTTATCCCTAAAAAGTGGGGATAACAGGCCCTTCCATGTAAATCTTTCCCGGATCTTCCATTGGAGGGTGTCCTTCCAATGGGGAATTGTGTGATGCATGCATGATTTGTTATATAATATGTTATGTTATATTATATGTTATGTTATAATATAATATGTTATGTTATATTATAACATAACATATTACCTTGAGTTGAGATTTCGGTACAAGGTAGATCATGTCTTTGTAATAAATGATGTCATCAATGACTCTGTACTGATCATCGTGTGTTCAATTGCCAAGGATCTCGCAAACAAACTGGTTCTTGGAATATTCTACCAACATAAGAGCTTTCCAGTCGACTGAAATCTCCATGAGGGAGAGAATGGGTGGTACTCTGGAAAGGGCATCAGCTACCACATTGTTCTTGCCCTTCACATACTCGATCTCAAAATCATAGGCTTTAATCTTGTTGATCCACTTATGTTGTTGCTCACTCAATTCTTTCTACTCCATGAGGAACCTTTGGCTATTGTGATCTGTCTTCACCTTAAACCTGTTCCCTGCCAAGTATTGTCTGAATTTGGCCAATGCATGCATAATGGCCAACATTTCCTTGTCATATATCAAATAATGTCACTCATACTCCTTAAGTTTGCGGTTCTCAAAAGCAATGGGATGGTTGTTTTGCATTAACACAGCTCCTATCCCAATCCCAGAAGCATCACACTCGAGCACAAATGGCTGAGTGAAATATGGTAAGGCTAGCACAGGACAAGAGCTCATCACTAGTTCCATCATCTCGAATGTCGCTTGTGCCTCATCCGACCAACTGAAAGCCCCTTTCTTAGTGAGATTTGTAAGAGGTGTTGTCAGTTGTGAGAACCCCTTAACAAATTTTCTGTAATAAGTACTAAGGCCTAGGAAGCTCTTCAGTTCTGTCACATTCCTTGATAATTGCCCTGATCTTTTCTTGTTGTACCTGAACCCCGTTTTCTCCGATCACATGCCCCAAATAAAGCATCTCAATCATGCCAATTTCACACTTAGACTCCTTTGCGTAGATTTGGCATTCCTCCAAAATACCCAATACTTCATCCAAATGCCTAAGATGTTCCTCCCAAATCTTGCTATAAATAATAATGTCATCAAAGAAGACCAACCAAAATTTCCACAGTTGCTTGTTGAACACGTGGTTCATGCAAGACTGGAATGTAGCAGGAGTATTGGTTAGCCCAAACAGCATAACCAGGTACTCATAGTGTCCATAATGGCATCGGAAAGCGGTCTTCGGAATGTCTTGTTCCCAAACCTTGATCTAGTGATACCCTGTACGAAGATCAATTTTGGAAAAGTATTTTGCTCCCCTCAACTCATCCATCAACTCATCGATCCTCGGAATTGGGTACCTATTCTTTATGGTCTTCTTGTTAAGAATTTGGTAATCAATGCACATTCTCAAGGTCTTGTCCTTCTTTTTGACCAATACTACCGAAGAAGCAAACGGACTAGAGCTAGGTCAAATGTGACCCATCTTGAGCAACTCCTTTATAGTTTTATCAATCTCGTCTTTGTAAGTTTTAGGTTGTCGGTAAGGGTTGATTATGACTACTTGGACCCCTTCTTCTAATTCTATCACATGCTCAAATCCTTTATCTGGAAGTACACCTGGAGGAATGTGACCAAAACCCTTTGATGTTTAAGAAGTAATACTTGAAGATCGCCTAGATGTTGTCGAGGATGATCTAGTGGCTCACTGTCAAAAATATAGCACTCAACTGCCCACTCTATATCTCCATGACGCATCACTGCCTCCATGTTGTGTGATGACACTATCTTAGGCGGATATAGGTGCATTGCCCGTAAGACTACCTTCTTGTCATCCGAACCAGTGAATTCCATTTCCATAGTCCTCTTATCTGTATTTCCCAATGGAGTATAGCGACTGAACTCCGAGCACCACATTAGTGTTTGGCACATCCACTACAAAGAAATCATCTGTCAACATATAATTCCCCATGGTTATTTTCAACATGGGAATCCATCTAGTGCACTCCATTTGATATCCACCGGTTATAATCACTATGAATCCCTCAAACTCCTCCGTCGGAATCGCTCGTCTATCCACCAAAGCTGCATCTATAAAGTTGTAGGATGCCCAACTATCAATCAGCACTGTAACCTTGTGCTCCTGCAGAACTCCTCGAACTCTGAATGTGTGGTATCTAGGAAGTCCCGACATGGATCCCATAACAGGACCCTTAGCCCCAGCCTGTGATGTCTCCTCACCTGATGTCTGGTGTCCCTGATCTTGTTCCTGCTACTCATCCTCGTCATCATTATCACTGTCCAAATAGACCTCAATATAATGAGCTTTGTCAGTCTTATCTTTCCCACCACACTTGTGCCATGGTACCCACAGCTCCTGACAACTAAAGCACAATTTTTTCCTCCTTAGTTCCTTTCTTGTTTCTTCATCCAACTTGGGCTTCCCATCCCAAACCCTCTGAAACAGTTTGGTTTCCTTGCTCTTCTATGGGAAAGTGGGTTTCGGAGGAAACCTGCTCTTAGGAACAGTATCCTGCATATCCCTAGTACGGTTGACTGCATCCTGCAAAGTGGTGGGTTTATAGGCCTTCACCCATCCACGTAATGGCTCTGCTAGTCCCTCAACGAGCAGCGTCACCAAGCGTGCCTCAGATATGTCTGTCACCATCACTGTTAATCTCTGGAACTCAGAAATAAATGCCTCCGGGCTACCTATCTACTTGAGTTGAGCCAGCTCTCGAAAATGGATCTTTGGGTCTTTCCCCTCAAACCTCTCAATGATCCTCTATGCGAAATCGAGGTATGAAGTGATGCCTGAATGACCCAGCGTCACTAACCCATGGTACCACCATTCATGGGCCTCACCATCTAAGTGTAAAGTAGCCAATTTAATGGCCTCGGCTTCTGTCATCTGATGTAGCTGGAAGTATGTGTCCAGCTTCTGTACCCAAGTCCTTACTGAACATTTTGAGGATCCGTCAAAGTTTGGAATGGTCACCTTTCCAAGTGTCTTCCGAAGCTCCTGGTTGGGTGTCCTTTTTGCTCCTCTGGGTCGGTTCTTCTGTTTAAGGTGCAAAAGTCAGTGAAAGACATAGCTGCCTGAAAATCATCCCCCAACCTCTTGTACTCCTCCAAATAGGTCAAATAAGAGTCATCCTGCTCTGTTGGCCCCTCCAGTGCTACCTCACCACTCAAGAACTGTGGCAAAGTGGGTCTGTGTGTCTTGGTGTACAAGTGAGGGTGGCTTTGCATGGTAGTGCGAGAATGACTTCCTTCTCCCGTTGTTAGAACCCTTTTCACTGTTCTGATTTTGTTTAGATGGCCCCTCTATGGTGTTAACTGCTAGTTGTCCCAAAAGGTCCATCATCAACTTTTGGCCCTTGGCCAAATCATTCATCGTCTGGAAAAGGCTGCCAATTCGTAGGTCTCCTTATTCCCCCATGTGCCCCTTCCCTTTATCTGTTCCTGAAGGTGCTTCCCCTTCACCCAACAGCCCTTCTTCTTCCTGTTCTGGTTGAGGTTCTGAAGCTTTGTCCTTACGTCTCCTATAGGTGATGTTTTCCTCGTCTTCTGGTCTCATAAATCTGAATCAACTGCCCCTCAAACCACACAGCTGCAAAGGACCATGCTCTGATACCACTGTAAGATACCCACTTGGTATTCCCTTGAGTTTGAGGCGATTTTTCTAAGTTTATTGAGGGTTTATCACTCGTATTTCTTCAAACAGTTTGGATACAGATTGTTGTAGGTGCAATCCTTGTATCTTCTTACAATAGAGAAAGAATTCTAACAACTCATAGATCATTCCAATAATATCCCATACTGAAATACATTATTGCAAATGCAAAACACTAGATATAGTTGATGCTTATTTAATTATAATCAAAAGATCATACACAGGTTGTCCAAGCACTTACATAAGAAACATTCCAATGATAATTTCAGTCATAACATCACCAAACAAATACAACAGGCTGTAATGATAGGATAGAACCTGAAGTTAACGGTTGAGAAGGTGAACTCCTGTAGTGATCTGATGAGAGTGGAAGAATGCCTTCTAACAGCAGCAAATAAACACCTCACATTAAGGGATCTTAGAACCCTTTTCGATTGTCCGTTTTTCTTAAAACTATGACTCTTAGGCACTTAAATTTTAAAGGTGTCACTCTTTCTAATCTCCTTTATAAACCTTGCCTTATAATTCTATTGTTAACCACTTAAATTATGTCTCTTTCCCTTTGGAGATACATGACACTTATACCAAATACACCTTGGGGATTTTAAAGAATTTTGTAATGAGATTGAATATGTTATGGTTTGTTACTCAATCTTTTAATACCCTTTAATAATTTGGATCAATGATTTGAATGTGTAGAAATCTCTTAAATGCTCTAATACATGTTGAAATTTCAAGAATATGACTTTTAATGCGAATTCAGAAATTTCACCTCAACCTTGGGGTTTCCAGGATCTTTTTCCTATGAACTTTCAGAGTTGTGGCTGAATCTGAAATATGAATTTACAGTAGCAATATTTCACTTCAGTTCAACCCAATTTCACAAGGCAGCCAAAGAAAATAAATATCATTCAAGTGTACTTCAATACTACAAAGCTACAGCCCTTAGGGCACACTTTCCAAGCATATAACAGATCTGAGATGTCTTATTACAACAGATTATAACAGCAATAAATCTGCTCCTTTATCTTATAAATGTGTTAAATCACTTAACTATTTCAGCTTTATGTTATGTCAAATGAGCATGCACAATCAGCACTAGAATATACCCAAGCAAGAAGATAACATCAGCTGAAAACCAAATCTGCAAGTACACAATATTTGGAAAGCTGAAATACTTCATATATATATATAAGAGAGATGAAGTACATGTACATACCAATAGCTTATCACAGGTTGATACAAGTCAAGCTCTCCAAACCCTAGCTAGGGAAACCATAAGAAAATCCTAGCCACCAACTCCTCCTTTTTAGGAATCACTCCTAACAAAAGTTGGTTACTGCACCAAAAACTCTCAACAAGCTAACATCAACACTGGCTAGTCCTCCTTGACACATACACTTGCAACACAAGTGTTACAAGGATGTCTCCTCCCTCCTTGCACCAAAAACTCTCAACAAGCTAACATCAACACTAGCAAGTCCTCTTGACACATACACTTGCAACACAAGTGTTACAAGGATGTCTCCTTCTCTCTCCTCCACAACAAGCACACCAAGTAGCACTAGGGTTTCCAAATGCCACAAGACCCTAATCCTCTTCTCTCACAGGAGCTACAAGATAAAATGCTTCCTTTGCTCCTTTAGAGTTTATCCCAAACCCTAGCTTTCTTTGTCTCCTTAGGGAGAAACCCTAACCCTAGTCTTCCCCTAAAATTCCTCCAAGAAGCCTAGTGCTCAGGACAGAGAGCAAATACACGAGGAAGACTACAAGAAAACAAGTTCACCCTAGCTTTCACATCTCTCACACAAGTATGTGATTACATGAGTGAACAACAAATGGTGAAAAGACTCTACCCTCCCTCTATTTATATGAGAGGTGAGGGAGGCCAACAATACAAAGTGAACCTAGTCCACCACAACCAACCTAACTACATGAAGATAGGCAACATGTGGAGTGCTCCAACTTAGGTGACACGTGTCAAGCTCCAAGACATGCAGATCCAACAAGCAAGGCTCCAAGTCTGAACACCCCTCAAGCAAGGTCCAACACTCCTCCAAAGGCCTCCAATGCTCCAATGCTACCTCCTAAGCCATGTACACCTCCATGTCAACCACACCTAGATGATCACTCCTCAACCCAAGCGTTCTCAATTCAAGTACAAGCCTCCATGCAAGCAACCAAGTGTACCCATGCCATATAGGGCTCAACACCCTCCTCCAAGATGCTCAATGTTACTCCAAAGTGAATCATCCTCCAAACAAGCAACCCACTCTCCATATGCACATCATGAAGAATGACACCATACTGTCTAGGTCTCCAATGCTCCAAGGAAGTGTGCCACATAGGCATCAAGACAAGGTCTGTCAATCAATAAGCAAGCTAACTCCAATGTATATGGCCATCATGGAACAACCAAGTATTATCAACACACCGTGCATCCTGCATCACATGAAGCAACCACAAGCATGGTGTAAACACTTTTGGAGTAACCCCAAAAGCTAACAGAATGATATGACCACAACTTTTAAGGAACGTTGAGCAGTTTTTGACTTTGGATACCTCTTCTTGATTCAATTTGGCAACAAATAACAACCGTTGATATACTGCTATTGACTGGTACGAAATTCACCAAATAGGTAGACCACTACTATGGCTTTGTAATCCAAGTTTTGTTCTCAAATTGCTAATCACCCAACTCCTCGAACAACCGTAGGAAATGATTCATACCACACGTTATAATGCTGACATCGACTAGTCAACAGTAACTCTGGATGTGCTACAAGTGTTTAGCGACCACTGACTTGGTTGAATCTGTTTGAAGTGACGAGCTTGTTGAGGTTTTGTTACCCTAATTATTAAAAAAATCGCTGGTATCCGGTGTCCTATCTCACTTGGTGGCTACTATTAAATGGCGTAAGTCACTCTCCTGTAGTTGTCTTGTCAAATGCTTGTAGCCTTGTACGCTCTTCTGCGAGGTTGTCTTGTGGCATTGAATGGTTTGGTGTTTGGCCATACGGAACTGAAGACTTTATTGCACAATTAATGCGGTCGTATTTGTCTTCTCTTAACAAATATGTTGATCCCTTTTATTGTTGGCAGTGGAATGATCTTCAATGGAATTTCTGGTTTTTAATTTGCTGAAGGTCGAGTTGTGGCCAAAGGCTGGTGATCAAAAGGCTCTAAAAGAGTGTAGCCAAAGTCCGGAATCAGATCGCTATCTGCTAGGAAATGGCTGGTGATCAAAAGGCTCTGAAAGTGTGTAGCCAAAGTCCGGAATCAGATCGCTATCTGCTGGGAAATGGCTGGTGATCAAAAGGCTCTGAAAGTGTGGCCAAAGTCCGGAATCAGTTCGCTATCTGCTAGGAAATGGTTATCTCCAAACATCAGCAGAAGTACCCTAGAAGGGGCTCCGATACCAATGTTATAAAAAATAACGTTTGATAATTAAAAATTATCAATGTAAATAAAATGGAAAATCCATAAAGGAATAATAGCGTATTGAATATGATATGAGTTGATTACAATGAAGGAGAACCCCATGTATAAATATACTTTAAAGGATGTTTCCCATGAAGAGTCGTGCCTTTTAGATAGGTAGGCACTTTTAGATAATATTACCTTTACTATTTAATATAAGGGGTTATCAATTTTACTTTATGCTTAGACTTTAATTATCATCATTTATGTCTTTACGTTTTTTTAATGTTCATTACAGTATACTTAATGTGTCCTCAAGGAAAAAACATAAAATTATTTAAAAAAAAAAAAATCAAAACGTTTAGAAATCTATAATTGCCATACCTGTAAAATCAAAGCAAGTTCATTTTCTGATGACATAGTAACCGAAATCACCCTAAGAATGGTGGACATCCTCTTCAGATTTGACATATCTTTTGCACTCAGCTCCACCAGAACAAGTGTCTGTAAAACTCACATTTTAGCATAACATTCCAAACCCACACTCAGCACATCGGTCACAAAATATTTTTTGTGAGCAATTGCTTATATTGCATACACAAGCTAGTTACCTTCAAAGCAACAATAGCATATTCGCTTCTTTTACAAACTAGCTGAGTGACCATTTCACTGTAAATGTCGTTATCTTGGTTCTTAATCTAGCATCAACAAACAAGAATAGTAAGAAGAAAAAAGCAAAAAAAATTACAATTCCTAATACCAGAAAAGATAAAATCATAAAACCGAAGGACATAGATAACTTTATCGAATTCAAAACCCATGCAAATATACGACAAATCTCATAACTCATATTCTTAAAAATATTCCACACAACCCAAAGTTGGAATACAACCACCCAATTCCAAACTAAATTATTGCAATAGCCACATCTAACCAAAAAATAAAACACCTACTAGCACTCTAAGATTTCAGCATACCTTAAGAAGAAATAAATTCCCCACCGTACTGATGTCATTTTTGCTCATGCTGCATGTTTTCTGCACAACACAATCTAACAAGGCTTTGGCTGCATCCATATGGGCTGGATTGTTGATCCAACCCTCAAGCATACTAGAAGCAATCAGTCTAGCTTCCTCGTATTCAATTCCTATCAATAACAACCTGAAATATATAATTAAATAAATTTCGGACATGAAATTCAATCACCTAAACTATAATATTTGTTTACCTTAAAATGATTCCATGTCAAAAGTTATATAGATTCACAACAGACAAATAATTCCCATTACAAATTTCTGCATATTCTTTGATTCTATGAAGAATTAGAGAAATGAACACTGGCCAGCATACATTCGAGTTTATTCTGAAATATCCAGATGATGAAAAGGAAATATGTATACATACACACGGCACAACTGCAGACTGCAACCTTATTCTCTGTGATTTTTGTAATATAGATAAAATCAAGTGAATAAGAAGCAGTGGCTAGGAAGCTATCGTGTTACATGGTTTAAAAGACTATATTGAACTCAAGACTAGAAATAACAACTCGGAAATTGAACTACGAATCAACATGACTCGACCATTTCTTCTAGTTAACATATATCAGCCAATAGGACTGGCCTGTAAGAAAGCATTGCGATGTATAATCCTTGCCTTCTATCAACACAATTGCAAGGAAGTGCTAGGAATTTTCCACAAATTATATGTATTTATACAAATATCCACTTCTCTGTGCCAATAACATAAGTTGGCTTAGGAACTTTTGGGTTGGCCATTGAATTATTATCGGGCCACAACATATGGTTGGACACTTTATTACTCAAATACCAAGGAATTGAATCCTGCTGATTCCAAAAGATGTTAACTTGCAATCAGATATACAAATRATGATATAATGAAATATGAAAATATAATGATATTTGTTCATGTCTACTTACTAATAATCAGCTAGTTGTATATCAGGATTCCAATAGCAGCGAAACCAGCAATACCCCAGTAGAAGTTTGCAAAATTACAACCCCTTGAATTTTGGATTCCCTACTTATAGGCTACCTGTGGATTTAAATTACAATCTTCCCTATGGCTAGTTTCAGTATTTACATCTGTACTAGTCTCATTACCTAATACAACTCAGGTATTCATACACAGGAAATCAATCGTAAATGCCCAAGCAACTTCTTTGATCTAAATTGATAATGGCTTAGACTTCACAAAGAGAACAAATTAGTGTTGGCAGAGGACCCCCGTTAACTACAAGAAGATACATGTGACACATTGCAATAGGCTAATGGAAAGTTGCACTTGTAGGGCTGTTAAAAAGTGGATAACATGTCAGCAGCTGTCCCCTAGACAGAGTTGATCAGACAATCACTTTTGGAGGGCTTACCCTATTCATAGACATCTTATTGCTAGTAATAGTCTATCTTGAGAGATCAACTGTTTTTAGCTATCCTTGTGTGAGGAAAGTTATTTCTGTCAAGTAGTCTAATCTAGGCTAATATTATAATAATTTGAAGATATGAATTTGTCTTCAGACTCCAGAGTCCAATTTTGATCTGCAACATAAGTACTAATCTACACCCTTCAACCTAACCGTGGTAGGAATTCAATGAGGATGTCTTCCAATCATTTAGCAAATAAGACATCTCCCATCCACTAAGATAGACAACTAATCTCCATAACTTGTATTTGCACATTGCCCATTGCTCCAAAGCTTGCTCTCCTCCTGGTCCCTTCTATTGTTGTCCCCATTCGTGCAAAATGGAACCTGCAACTTAGGTCTGCTCCCATCTCTCTCCACTTGTCTGTACATGTCCCTGCCCTGCACCAATGCATGACTAAATGTGCACATCTTTGTTATGCCCTAACCCATCCATAAATTTTGGGCTTATCTCAAAACCCACACTAACGCTTCTTTCAGATCGAGTATTCTCTATCATGCCCTAAACCGCACACCAGAATGGTTAAATCTCTCCTCCCATGCACCTCTATTCTGCACTTAACTGTCCGTAAATTCTAGGTGTATCTCAAAACTCATTTCTCACAGAAATCGCATTAAAATTCATATCTAGATTTTTCTGCCATGCACTTACCCATGCAACAATTTGGGTGAATCTCCCCTCCCATGAGAATGTGTCCCTCTAAAGCCTGTGTCTCTGCTGTGCCCTAAACCATCATTGAATTTATGTGACCTCGATAAGCTTCTCTCCTGCAACCTGAATTGTCTTCCCTCTATCAGCTGAATCACCTTCTTCTGCAACCCAACCCATCTCTCATGCATTACTTCATGTTCCCGCAAACCGCAAACCACAACCCATTAATTGTTGGTGAACTATTGTCAGGGCACCGGGCACCCGTTCATGATCCATAACCAGTAGGATCATGGTCTGTCCACTTCACCAACACAGAACCTTATACAATTACGACCATCCACAATTCCTTAAAAGATTCTTCTCACACAAAGCTGCAAACACCGCTCCTTAACGCAAACGAAGACTAGCCAATACTCATTACACGCCAACCATGTTAAACAATATTAATAGAGAAAAGGAAAGCCATGCTTATCCTTTAACCAACCTCATAATCATAAATCTCACCAACCCATACACTAACTCATGCAAAATTTTAAAAAGAAACTCAAGTTTGAATTGTGATTTCACGTAAGAAATATGCCAAGGACAAAAAAAAAACAAGTGATAGCTGTCCAATCAACTAAAGGCTGGCCCAATCAGCTACCTTCATCACTCCACAAGATGAACGAGGAGGGGTGACTCCCATGGAGAAGTGCAGTCGTGGTGCTAGGCATACGGCCCACATGCATCCCTCTACTGGTAAGAAAACGGCCTGTATGGCCTCCTAGATGCAAAGGATTGGACCGTACAACTGTGGGATGGCTTCCTCGTGTGTGTTGGGTTGTATATGTTGAAATATTGTAACTGCGAAGTATATTCTACTTATTATTGAGTTATTATTAATAGATCAATCCCCTTTTGTGGATTGATCATGTCAGGCTTTGTATATGTCGAAATCCCCTTTTGTGGATTGGTCAAACCCTAATTAAATGATGTTAATTGAGAAGTCAGCCCCTAGGGCTAATTAAAGTGGTTTTAGCCACTAATTGAAGAAGTCGGCCCAGCTTGGTGAAGAGACACAACCCTAGCGCCTAGCAGCTAGCATAAATAAGAGAGGATGATGCCTCATTCACACACTCACTTAAGTCACTCATCTAGTGCGCAAATTTGAAGGAAGTTGCAGTTGTCGAAAGAAGAAGAAGAGAGAGAGAGGCGCATTGCTCAGTGTTGGATATTCTCTAATGTTTGGTTTCTTATCTTGGCATTGTATTGGCAATCTATATTAAGGAAGCTTTTGCTGGGTTTTCTCCCCCGTGAGGGTTTCCCAGGATAAATGTTGTGTACCTTGTGATTGTGTTTCTTTCAGTGATCCTGCTTATGCTATTATTATCTAGTAAATTGAAAAGAACTTAATAGCAGCTCTAAATTTAACATGGTATCAGAGCTTGACTGAATAGAGCACCTTTCACTGGGTAACCAAAAACGTCACTGTTGTCGTACAAGAAAAATAGGGATTTTTATTGGAAGAGAATTTCAGCCTAAAAACTATCTAGGGAAGTGCGCCCTAGACTAGCAAACTCATTGGCACCTTGAGCGCACCTTTTCAGTGGCCAGAGCCTCCGGAAAGTGAAACCCTAGTTTTTAGCTGGTACCAGAAAACCAGGAAACCAGAACTAGTACTAGAAGTATCAGTCAAGTTTTAAGGGGTAAAACTTGAAATTTTTTAAATCAGACTGCTCCAACCTACTCACCTCAGCCCAGCACATCTAGTCCCTGGATCAAAATTCCAAAACTCGAAAGTTGAAAAATTAGGGTTTCCTCATTAAACCCTAAGTCGATGTTGCAGTTGCAGTACCAGTTGCAATTACAGTTGCAGTACTAGTTGCAGTTGCAGTTGCAATGCCAATTCCTCCATGTCAGTGGTAGCACCAATTGCAGTGCCAGCACTGGCTGCAGTACCAGTTGCAATGAAAGTTTTTTGTGAAGTGTTGGGACTGTTGTGTTATTGTCATAGTGCACCTTACCCTAGCAAGATATTGTCAGAGGTATGTACTTACATGTGTTTAAAATGCATTATTATTCTAAAGGGTACTTGCAGGAGAAGGGATCTTTTGTCATAGATCCAGAAGGATCTCAAATCCAGCACATTCAGAAAAATAATGCACCTCGGGTTTGATCATTTTGTATGCATCTATTCGTAATGACATTATCTTGGCATCTAGGTTGTATGTTGAAGACTATGAACATCATATTAACCCTTGGTCAAATTAAAGACAAGGTATTAGATTGAGATTAAAGTTTATTCTCTAACTTATACTTCTGTCAAGATAGCATATTGTCTTAGTACAGAGGACAGGTTGAAGAAAGCACTTGTCATCTTGAGTGAAGGAGACTTGAAAGAAAAGCAACACACTCATTCTTGAGGACAAGACTCCAAGTTACCATGGAGGAATGTTGATCACAACACTAGAAGAGTGTTGATCTCATTTCGTATTGTATTTCTTACTTTTGATCTTTGTTTCAAGCAGGTCATAAGTGATAGCTCTAAAGGAGCTACTATGACGATTATTCATGCTATTGTTTTATTACTATTATCAAAAGTGTATTATTCTTGCTTGTTGTTTTGTTGACCTTGTTTCAAGTCACAAGTGACAACCCTGATGAAGCTATAGTGAAGGTTGCAAAAGGCAACAAATTAGATGAGACATGAAGTAGACTATGTACATGACCATATACATTCTTGTACCAAAGAAGATGAAGAAGAAGCTATCTTTTGAGATCCGGAGTATCTCATATGGAGATTGATTGTAAGGAGCAGAAGGCTCCAAAGATGACCGAACATTAGAACAAGAACTCACAGTAGACTTGTTCAAAGGATAATGAAGCCACCTTGACAGGAAGTTGAACTCGTTTTAAGTCTGACTCAGCCTTTCATATTAAGACTTGGTATCCAACACCAAGTATATCCTGTAAGAGATGATGAAGTCGTTGTAGACTCAAAAGAAATCAAGATTCAAAGTAAGCATGATCTCAAAAAGGATCAGATGAAGAGACATCTTCTAGGACTGGGAGACATATGTCATAAGAAGACTAGACCGTAGCTTCAGAGACTTCTAGGAGATATGAAAGCTCCTGGGAAGATTCCCTTGTTTCATTGGCAGAGAAGGAAGCCAGTCAGAAAGACTGGGATATGGATTTTTTTGTGAGACTAGAAGGGAAGTCAGTGTTGACTTCCAAGATTGATCTAAAAGATCAAGCATGTTGCAGATGTACAAAGACTAAATTGTGTCCAAAGGATTCTCCCAGCAAGAGAGAGAAGACTATGACGAGACACTTACTCCAGTAATTGAAGAAATAGTTCCAGTATTCATGAAGCCAACCAGAACAACCATGATTCATATACAGTATGAGATGCAGGGGGAGCAATCCCCATATTTAAAATTGAGTGGCAGTTGGTGCAGTACATTAGTCGAGCCATGGAAACATGACTACAATAGTAGATAGAGTTACCTCCATGAAAGAAGAAGAGCTATTTTCAGTATCAGTTATTGAGCCACTCTCAGTATCAGATGAAGTTGTTGCTACTAAGAGTTCAGCAAGCTACAGTGATTCTCAACTTCTGAGAAGTTGCAGGTAAAGAATCCCAATTCGAGAGGAACAAGTTGCAGAGAGAGCAAAAGACATACTCTCCGACAGTGAGACAGATAGTGCTTTGCAAAAAGCACATAAAGCTAGCACACGATTGTGCATACTAAGTTGAAGTTGAGCAAGTGTACCAGGTTAGTACAATGAGATGTGAAAATTTGGTTTAAAGTTGAATATAGAAGACTCATGTCTACAGATTGAAGAAAGCTCTGTAGAATTGATAGTCTCCTGACGAGCTTGGGCTTTACCAAGAGTAAAGTTGATTCTAACCTTTACTTCAAGGTTATGAATGATGAGCCAGTTATATTGTTGTTGTATGTGGATGATTTATTCTTGACGGGAGAAGAAAAGCTCATCACAGATTGTAAGAAGAA
>JZKD02S1635691.1:134274-153393 GCA_000966675.3 Picea glauca | reverse complement strand
TTTGCCAAGAAGATTGCACTCTTACTGTCACAAGCTAATCTCGTTGCTTGTTGTACCAACCCAATACTTGAACACAATCTTTGTAACCATTCTGCTTCCTTGCTTGCATGAGTGGTTGCCATGTATTCAACTTCTGTAGTTGAGAGTGCCACAACAACCTGTCGTTTCCTCATCCAAATGATTTCTCCTCCAAATAAGTTAAACACATACCCACTTGTAGATCTTCTGCGATCCATATCTCCAACCCAATCTGCATCAACAAAGCCATGTATGTCCAACAATCTGTCCAATCGTGGGCTTCTTTGGTAGCACAATCCATAACTGGTAGTGCCACAAAGATACCTGAAGACCCTCTTTATTGTTGTCCAATGCTCCTTCCTTGGTTTTGACATATACCTGCTCAAAACTCCCACTACATGTGCAATGTTCGGTCTAGTACAAACAATTGCATACATCAAACTGCAAGTTGCACTCGCATAAGGAACATGGGACATGTCCTCTTCTTCTTGTTGTGTCTTGGGAGACTCATATGCAGATAAATTTACACCTATAGGAATAAGAACCTTGACCGGTTTACTTCCATGCATATTAAACCTCTACAAGATCGTCTCAACATATTTTCTCTGATTCAACCAGAGTTTCCTATTTGCACGATCTCTTTTAATCTCCATTCCCATAATGACGTTAGCAACACCGAGATCCTTCATGTCAAATTTGGAGGATAGCTGCAATTTCACCTCCTTGATAACAACCGTGTTATTTCCTACCAACAACATGTCATCAACATACAACACTACGTAAATGAAGTGATTACCAACCTGCTTGGAATATACACAGTGATCAACCCTGCTTCTTACAAATCCCAATCCAAGCATGTATGTGTCAAAATTTTGGTACCACATCCTAGGAGATTGCTTCAAACCATATAATGACTTCTTCATCTTACAGACCAACTCTTTCCTTCCCTTCACCAAGAATTCTTTTGGTTGCTTCATGTACATTTCTTCTTCTAGGTCCCCATGTAGGAATGTTGTCTTCCCATCCATCTATTCCACTTCAAGATCAAAAGTAAAAACAATAGATAAAAGAAATCTAATAGAAGTTAACTTAGCAACAGGAGAAAAAATATCACCAAAGTCAATTCTCTCTACCTGGGAATAACCTNTGTGAAGTAAAGCAATGCATATAGATTTTTAAGAAAAACATAATTTAATCAACGGCTCATACACAGAGTACACAGATTTTATACCGGAAACCCTCAAACCAGAAAACCTTTCTTATATTCATTATATCAAATTTCACCATTCAATATACAATATATAGAATGTTTTTAGTTATTCCGTAGATACCAAAACCTTAATCCCTAAAACCGGTTTTATTTTTAGTAAACCCCTAAAAATAGTAAAACATGCTAAAAATAGCAAAAATCGCCAAACGCGGTTGTCATATCTGATGCGCCCACACATACACATGCAAAGAATATAACACATACCAAAAATTCTCCCACTTTTTGTTTTCTTTGCATCCAGGGGTCGAGGGGATTATATATTCAACAATCCAGGGAAACAATGCCCATTGTTACTCTACACCAGAAAAAAAATTATGTGCTCACTGACTTTGTCAATGAATCTGTAACATTCTTCAAAGTGTCAACTTTTTCTAGCAACACCTTCTTTTCCTCAACCTTGTCTCTCACAAAGTGAAACTGAACATCAATATGCTTTTCCTTCAAATGATAAGCTGGGTTCTTTGCCAAGAATATTGCACTCTTACTGTCACAAGCTAATCTCGCTGCTTGTTGTACCAACCCAATACCTGAACACAATCTTTGTAACCATACTGCATCCTTGCTTGCATGAGTGGCTGCCATGTATTCAACTTCTGTAGTTGAGAGTGCCACTACAAATTGTCGTTTGTTCATCCAAATGATTGCTCCTTCAAATAAGTTAAACACATACCCACTTGTAGATCTTCTGCGATCCAGAACTCCAGCCCAATCTGCATCAAGAAAGCCATGTATGTCCAACACTCTGTCCAATCCTGGTCTTCTTTGGTAGCACAATCCATAACTGGTAGTTCCACGAAGATACCTGAAGACCCTCTTTATTGTTGTCCAATGCTCCTTCCTTGGTTTTGACATATACCTGCTCAAAACTCCCACTACATGTGCAATGTTCGGTCTAGTACAAACCATTGCATACATCAAACTGAAAACTGCACTCGCATATGGAACATGGGACATGTTCTCTTCTTCTTCTTGTGTCTTGGGACACTCATATGCAAATAACTTTACAGCTATAGGAATAAGAACCTTGACCGTTTTACTTCCATGCATATTAAACCTCTACAATATCATCTCAACATATTTTCTCTGATTCAACCAAAGTTTCCTATTTGCATGATCTCTTTTAATCTCCATTCCCAGAATGAAGTTATCAACACTGAGATCCTTCATGTCAAATTTGGAGGATAGCTGCGATTTCACCTCCTTGATAACATCCCTGTTATTTCCTAACAACAATATGTCATCAACATACAACACTACATAAATGAAGTGATTACCAACCTGCTTGGAATATACACATTGATCAACCCTGCTTCTTACAAATCGCAATCCAAGCATGTATGTGTCAAAATTTTGGTACCACATCCTAGGTGATTGCTTCAAACCATATACTGACTTCTTCATCTTACAGACCAACTCTTTCCTTCCCTTCACCAAGAAGTCTTCTGGTTGCTTCATGTACATTTCTTCTTCCAGATCCCCATGTAGGAATGTTGTCTTCACATCCATTTGTTCCACTTCAAGATCAAAAGCAACAACAATAGATAAAAGAAATCTAATAGAAGTTAACTTTGCAATAGGAGCAAAAATCTCACCAAAGTCAATTCTCTCTACTTGGGAATAACCTTTTGCTACAAACTGAGCTTTGTATTTCTGCATTTTACCTTGTGCATTATAATTATTCTTAAACAACCATTTGCTACCAACATATTTTNAAGCTAATCTCACTGCTTGTTTTACCAACCCAATACCTGAACACAATCTGTGTAACCATACTGCTTCCTTGCTTGCATGAGTGGCAACCATGTATTCAACTTCTGTAGTTGAGAGCGCCACTACAACCTATCGTTTTCTCATCCAACTAATTGCTACTCCAAATAAGTTAAACACATACCCACTTATAGATCTTTTGCAATCCAGATCTCCAGCCCAATCTGCATCAACAAAGCCATGTATGTCCAACACTCTGTCCAATCCTGGTCTTCTTTGGTAGCACAATCCATAAATGGTAGTGCCACGAAGATACGTGAAGACCCTCTTTATTGTTGTCCAATGCTCCTTCTCTGGTTTTGACATATACCTACTCAAAACTCCCACTACATGTGCAATGTTCGGTCTAGTACAAACCATTGCATACATCAAACTGCAAATTGTACTCGCATACGGAACATGGGACATGTTCTCTTCTTCTTCTTGTGTCTTGGCACACTCATATGCAAATAACTTTACACCTATAGGAATAAGAACCTTGACCGATTTACTTCCATGCATATTAAACCTCTACAATATCGTCTCAACATATTTTCTCTCATTCAACCAGAGTTTCCTATTTGCACGATCTCTTTTAATCTCCATTCCCAGAATGAAGTTAGCAGCACCGAGATCCTTCATGTCAAATTTGGAGGATAACTACGACTTCACCTCCTTGATAACATCCATGTTATTTCCTACCAACAACATGTCATCAACATACAACACTACATAAATGAAGTGATTACCAACCTTCTTGGAATATACACCGTGATCAACCCTGCTTCTTACAAATCCCAATCCAAGCATGTATGTGTCAAAATTTTGGTACCACATCCTAGGTGATTGCTTCAAACCATATAGTGAATTCTTCATCTTACATACCAAATCTTTCCTTCCCTTCACCAATAAGTCTTGTGGTTGCTTCATTTACAATTCTTCTTCCAGATCCCCATGTACGAATGTTGTATTCACATCCATCTATTCCACTTCAAGATCAAAAGAAACAACAATAGATAAAAGAAATCTAATAGAAGTTAACTTAGCAACAGGAGAAAAAATCTCACCAAAGTCAATTCTCTCTACCTGGGAATAACCTTTTGATACAAACTGAGCTTTGTATTTCTGCATTTTACCTTGTGCATTAAAATTATTATTAAACAACCATTTGCTACCAACATATTTTCTTCCAGCTGGCAACTCAACTATATCACATGCCTCATTCTTATCCAAGGAATCCATTTCTTGAACCATGGCCTTCTTCGAGANTGTGAAGTAAAGCAATGCATATAGATTTTTAAGAAAAACATAATTTAATCAACGGCTCATACACAGAGTACACAGATTTTATACCGGAAACCCTCAAACCAGAAAACCTTTCTTATATTCATTATATCAAATTTCACCATTCAATATACAATATATAGAATGTTTTTAGTTATTCCGTAGATACCAAAACCTTAATCCCTAAAACCGGTTTTATTTTTAGTAAACCCCTAAAAATAGTAAAACATGCTAAAAATAGCAAAAATCGCCAAACGCGGTTGTCATATCTGATGCGCCCACACATACACATGCAAAGAATATAACACATACCAAAAATTCTCCCACTTTTTGTTTTCTTTGCATCCAGGGGTCGAGGGGATTATATATTCAACAATCCAGGGAAACAATGCCCATTGTTACTCTACACCAGAAAAAAAATTATGTGCTCACTGACTTTGTCAATGAATCTGTAACATTCTTCAAAGTGTCAACTTTTTCTAGCAACACCTTCTTTTCCTCAACCTTGTCTCTCACAAAGTGAAACTGAACATCAATATGCTTTTCCTTCAAATGATAAGCTGGGTTCTTTGCCAAGAATATTGCACTCTTACTGTCACAAGCTAATCTCGCTGCTTGTTGTACCAACCCAATACCTGAACACAATCTTTGTAACCATACTGCATCCTTGCTTGCATGAGTGGCTGCCATGTATTCAACTTCTGTAGTTGAGAGTGCCACTACAAATTGTCGTTTGTTCATCCAAATGATTGCTCCTTCAAATAAGTTAAACACATACCCACTTGTAGATCTTCTGCGATCCAGAACTCCAGCCCAATCTGCATCAAGAAAGCCATGTATGTCCAACACTCTGTCCAATCCTGGTCTTCTTTGGTAGCACAATCCATAACTGGTAGTTCCACGAAGATACCTGAAGACCCTCTTTATTGTTGTCCAATGCTCCTTCCTTGGTTTTGACATATACCTGCTCAAAACTCCCACTACATGTGCAATGTTCAGTCTAGTACAAACCATTGCATACATCAAACTGCAAACTGCACTCGCATACGAAACATGGGACATGTTCTCTTCTTCTTCTTGTGTCTTGGGACACTCATATGCAAATAACTTTACAGCTATAGGAATAAGAACCTTGACCGGTTTACTTCCATGCATATTAAACCTCTACAATATCATCTCAACATATTTTCTCTGATTCAACCAAAGTTTCCTATTTGCATGATCTCTTTTAATCTCCATTCCCAGAATAAAGTTATCAACACTGAGATCCTTCATGTCAAATTTGGAGGATAGCTGCGATTTCACCTCCTTGATAACATCCCTGTTATTTCCTACCAACAATATGTCATCAACATACAACACGACATAAATGAAGTGATTACCAACTTGCTTGGAATATACACATTGATCAACCCTGCTTCTTACAAATCGCAATCCAAGCATGAATGTGTCAAAATTTTGGTACCACATCCTAGGTGATTTCTTCAATCCATATAGTGACTTCTTCATCTTACAGACCAACTCTTTCCTTCCCTTCACCAAGAAGTCTTCTGGTTGCTTCATGTACATTTCTTCTTCCAGATCCCCATGTAGGAATGTTGTCTTCGCATCCATTTGTTCCACTTCAAGATCAAAAGCAACAATAATAGATAAAAGAAATCTATTAGAAGTTAACTTTGCAATAGGAGCAAAAATCTCACCAAAGTCAATTCTCTCTACTTGGGAATAACCTTTTGCTACAAACTGAGCTTTGTATTTCTGCATTTTACCTTGTGCATTATAATTATTCTTAAACAACCATTTGCTACCAACATATTTTGTTTCAGCTGGCAACTCAACTATATCCTATGCCTCATTCTTATCCAAGGAATCCATTTCTTCAACCATGGCCTTCTTCGAGAGTTTACTATCCTCTGAAATCACTGCTTCCCTGACAGTTCTGTGATCATCATCAATAATAGATATATAAAANTATTTCCTACCAACAACGTGTCATCAACATACAACACTACATAAATGAAGTGATTACCAACCTGCTTGGAATATACACAGTGATCAACCCTGCTTCTTACAAATCCCAATCCAAGCATGTATGTGTCACAATTTTGGTACCACATCCTAGGAGATTGCTTCAAATCATATAATGACTTCTTCATCTTACAGACCAACTCTTTCCTTCCCTTCACCAAGAATTCTTTCGGTTGCTGCATGTACATTTCTTCTTCCAGGTCCCCATGTAGGAATGTTGTCTTCCCATCCATCTGTTCCACTTCAAGATCAAAAGTAACAACAATAGATGAAAGAAATCTAATAGAAGTTAACTTAGCAACAAGAGAAAAAATATCACCAAAGTCAATTCTCTCTACCTGGGAATAACCTTTTGCTACAAACTGAGCTTTGTATTTTTGCATTTTACCTTGTGCATTAAAATTATTCTTAAACAACCATTTGCTACTAGCATATTTTCTTCTAGATGGAAACTCAACCATATCCCATGCCTCATTCTTATCCAAGGAATCCATTTCTTCAACCACGTCCTTCTTCGAGAGTTTACTATCCTCTGAAATCACTGCTTCCCTGACAGTTCTGGGATCATCATCAGTAATAGATAAATAAAAATTGGAATGTAAATCAGGTGGACTATACCTTTCTGGTTGCCTTTTATCTCTCACTGATCTCCTCAATACTGGGGTATGGGGTTCTTCTTCTTCTTCTTCTTCTACTTCCTCTTCTTCAGATGATCTGTATTTTTCATCATCCAACTCAAGCTCTGTTTTCTTAGGTTCGTCTTGCATTGGTAGGAATTCATGTTTGCACACATATTTTACCTCTCTGAAAACAACATCTCGAGTGTAAACAATTTTCTTGGTTTCTAGGTTCGAAAGCTTATAACCTTTCACACCATATTTATGACCAATAAAGATACACTTTTCATCCTTTTTATCCATCTTACATCTATTTTCCTTTAGAACATGTACATNCACATCCTAGGAGATTGCTTCAAACCATATAATGACTTCTTCATCTTACAGACCAACTCTTTCCTTCCCTTCACCAAGAATTCTTTTGGTTGCTTCATGTACATTTCTTCTTCCAAGTCCCCATGTAGGAATGTTGTCTTCCCATCCATCTGTTCCACTTCAAGATCAAAAGTAACAACAATAGATAAAAGAAATCTAATAGAAGTTAACTTAGCAACAGGAAAAAAAATATCACAAAAGTCAATTCTCTCTACCTGGGAATAACCTTTTGCTACAAAGTGAGCTTTGTATTTCTGCATTTTACCTTGTGCATTAAAATTATTCTTAAACAACCATTTGCTATTAGGAATCCATTTCTTCAACCACGTCCTTCTTCGAAAGTTTACTATCCTATGAAATCACTGCTTCCCTGACAGTTCTGCGATCATCATAAGTAATAGATAAATAAAAATTCGAAAGTAAAACAGGTGGACTATACCTTTCTGGTTGCCTTTTATCTCTCACTGATCTCCTCAATACTGGGGTATGGGGTTCTTCTTCTTCTTCTTCTTCTACTTCCTCTTCTTCAGATGATCCGTATTTTTCATCATCCAACTCAAGCTCTATTTTCTTAGGTTCGTCTTCCGTTGGTAGGAATTCATGTTTGCACACATATTTTACCTCTCTGAAAACAACATCTCGAATGTAAACAATTTTCTTGGTTTCTAGGTTCTAAAGCTTATAACCTTTCAAACCATATTTATGACCAATAAAGATACACTTTTCATCCTTTTTATCCATCTTACATCTATTTTCCTTTAGAACATGTACATAACCATCACAACCAAACACTTTAATATGTTGAAGAGAGGGCTTCTTTCCAGACCATACTTCGGGTGGAGTTTTATCATCCACCTCTTATGAAGGTGATCGATTGACCGGGTAACATGTTGTACCCACTCCCTATGCCCAGTATTCTTGTCCTAACCTGACACCGCTGAGAATGCTCCATGATTTTTCCATCAGTGTCTTNAATGTTGTCTTCACATCCATCTGTTCCACTTCAAGATCAAAAGCAACAACAATAGATAAAAGAAATCTAATAGAAGTTAACTTAGCAACAAGAGAAAAAATATCACCAAAGTCAAATTTGTCTACCTGGGAATAACCTTTTGCTACAAACTGAGTTTTGTATTTCTGCATTTTACCTTGTGCATTAAAATTATTCTTAAACGACCATTTTCTACCAACCTATTTTCTTCCAGCTGGAAAATCAACTATATCCCATGCCTCATTCTTATCCAAGGAATCCATTTCTTCAACCATGGCCTTCTTCGAGAGTTTGCTATCCTCTAAAATCACTGCTTCCCTGACAATTCTGGGATCATCATCAGTAATAGATAAATAAAAATTGGAATGTAAAACAGGTGGACTATACCTTTCTGGTTGCCTTGTATCTCTCACTAATCTCCTCAATACTGGGGTATGGGGTTCTTCTTCTTCTTCTTCTACTTCCTCTTCTTCATATGATTCGTATTTTTCATCATCCAACTCAAGCTCTGTTTTCTTAGGTTCGTCTTGCATTGGTAGGAATTCATGTTTGGACACATCTTTTACCTCTCTGAAAATAACATCTCGAATGTAAACAATTTTCTTGGTTTCTGGGTTCCAAAGCTTATAACCTTTCACACCATCTTTATGACCAATAAAGATACACTTTTCATCCTTTTTATCCATCTTACATCTATTTTCCTTTAGAAAATGTACATAACCATCACAACCAAACACTTTAATATGTTGAAGAGAGGGTTTCTTTCCAGTCCATACCTCGGGTAGAGTTTTATCATTCACTGCTAATGAAGGTGATCGATTGACCAAGTAACATGTTGTACCCACTCCCTCTTCCCAGTATTCTTGTCCTAACCCGACACCGCTGAGCATGCTCCTTGATTTTTCCATCAATGTCTTGTTCATCCTTTCCGCAACTCCATTTTGCTGAGGAGTGTATGGAGTAGTCTTCTGCCTTGCTATATCACACTTATTACATAATTCTTCGAATTCATTTCTGCATAATTCCCCACCATTATCTGTTCTCAATACCTTTATTTNTGGTTGCCTTGTATCTCTCACTAATCTCCTCAATACTGGGGTATGGGGTTCTTCTTCTTCTTCTTCTACTTCCTCTTCTTCAGATGATTCGTATTTTTCATCATCCAACTCAAGCTCTGTTTTCTTAGGTTTTGATTGCATTGGTAGGAATTCATGTTTGGACACATCTTTTACCTCTATGAAAATAACATCTCGAATCTAAACAATTTTCTTGGTTTCTGGGTTCCAAAGCTTATAACATTTCACACCATCTTTATGACCAATAAAGATACACTGTTCAGCCTTTTTATCCATCTTACATCTATTTTCCTTTAGAAAATGTACATAACCATCACAACCAAACACTTTAAGATGTTCAAGAGAGGGTTTCTTTCCAGACCATACCTCGGGTAGACTTTTATCATTCACTGCTAATGAAGGTGATCGATTGACCAAGTAACATGTTGTACCCACTCCCTCTGCCCAGTATTCTTGTCCTAACCCGACACCGCTGAGCATGCTCCTTGCTTTTTCCATCAATGTCTTGTTCATCGTTTCTGCAACTCCATTCTGCTGAGGAGTGTATGGAGTAGTCTTCTGCCTTGCTATATCACACTTATTACATAATTCTTCGAATTCATTTCTGCATAATTCCCCACCATTATCTGTTCTCAATACCTTTATTTTCTTTTCTATTTAATTTTCTACCAGAGCCTTGAACTCTTTAAATTTATCAAATACNTAATTACCTTTAATAAAAAAACAATTAGTGGAATTTGAGCTACATTACAGTGGGACTCCTATCTCCATATTATATAGCATAGTTATAATAGGGCCACACACTCCTCCACAAGTTTTTCTCCCTTCAAAGTTTGTTTTGGATTTCATCTTCTTGCACCCTCAGAGATTCCCCTTACTCTCAGTCCTTCTAGCTCTGCACATCAATAACAAGAACAATCAACACAACATTTTATGGACAATTTAAGTCAACACCATACTCAAGTAAAAAATGCCTTGCAAGTAGCACAAACTTTTGTAAAACAGAGGCATTATAAGCTACGCACACCATTGTTCTTTCAGTCTGGAGAAGCTACACACACCATTGTTCTTTCGGTCTAGAGATCATGTGGTGTTCATATTGGATAAGCATTGACTCAAGGGACACCATAATAATCTACACCCACTGAGAGATGACCCCTACACTATTCTGGAATGCATTGGAGAGAATGCATATCACCTTGAATTGTCGAATGTGACTTATCATGTAAGTTTTAAATGTGTGAAGTAAAGCAATGCATATAGATTTTTAAGAAAAACATAATTTAATCAACGACTCATACACAGAGTACACATATTTTATACCGGAAACCCTCAAACGGGAAAACCTTTCTTATATTCATTATATCAAATTTCACCATTCAATATACAATATATAAAATGTTTTTAGGTATTCCCTAGATACCAAAACCTTAATCCCTAAAACCGGGTTTATTTTTAGTAAACCCCTAAAAATAGTAAAAGATGCTAAAAATAGCAAAAATCGCCAGACGCAATTGTCATATCTGATGCGCCCACACACACACATGCAAAGAATATAACACATACTAAAAATTCTCCCACTTTTTGTTTTCTTTGCATCGAGGGGTCAAGGGGATTATATATTCAACAATCCAGGGAAAAAATGCCCATTGTTACACTACACCAGAAAAAAAATTATGTGCTCACAGACTTTGTCAATGAATCTGCAACATTCTTCAAAGTGTCAACTTTTTCTAGCAACACCTTCTTTTCCTCAACCATGTCTCTCACAAAGTGATACTGAACATCAATATGCTTTTTCTTCAAATGATAAGCTGGGTTCTTTGCCAAGAATATTGCACTCTTACTGTCACAAGCTAATCTCGATGCTTGTTGTACCAACCCAATACCTGAACACAATCTTTGTAACCATACTGCTTCCTTGCTTGCATGAATGGCTGCCATGTATTCAACTTCTGTAGTTGAGAGTGCCACTACAACCTGTTGTTTGTTCAACCAACTGATTGCTCCTCGAAATAAGTTAAACACATACCCACTTGTAGATCTTCTGCGATCCAGAACTCCAGCCCAATCTCCATCAACAAATCCATGTATGTCCAACACTCTGTCCAATCCTGGTCTTCTTTGGTAGCACAATCCATAACTAGTAGTTCCACGAAGATACCTGAAGACCCTCTTTATTGTTTTCCAATGCTCCTTCCCTGGTTTTGACATATACCTGCTCAAAACTCCCACTACATGTGCAATGTTCGGTCTAGTACAAACCATTGCATACATCAAACTGCAAACTGCACTCGCATACGGAACATGGGACATCTTATCTTCTTCTTCTTGTGTCTTGGGACACTCATATGCAAATAACTTTACAGCTATAGGAATAAGAACCTTGACCGGTTTACTTCCATGCATATTAAACCTCTACAATATCGTCTCAACATATTTTCTCTGATTCAACCAGAGTTTCCTATTTGCATGATCTCTTTTAATCTCCATTCCCAGAATGAAGTTAGCAACACTAATATCCTTCATGTCAAATTTGGAGGATAGCTGCGATTTCACCTCCTTGATAACATCCCTGTTATTTCCTACCAACAACATGTCATCAACATACAACACTACATAAATGAAGTGATTACCAACCTGCTTGGAATATACACATTGATCAACCCTGCTTCTTACAAATCGCAATCCAAGCATGTATGTGTCAAAATTTTGGTACCACATCCTAGGTGATTGCTTCAAACCATATAGTGACTTCTTCATATTACAGTCCAACTCTTTCCTTCCCTTCACCAAGAAGTCTTCTGGTTGCTTCATGTACATTTCTTCTTCTAGATCCCCATGTAGGAATGTTGTCTTCACATCCATCTGTTCCACTTCAAGATCAAAAGCAACAACAATAGATAAAAGAAATCTAATAGAAGTTAACTTTGCAATAGGAGCAAAAATCTCACCAAAGTCAATTCTCTCTACTTGGGAATAACCTTTTGCTACAAACTGAGCTTTGTATTTCTGCATTTTACCTTGTGCATTATAATTATTCTTAAACAACCATTTGCTACCAACATATTTTCTTCCAGCTGGCAACTCACCTATATCCCATGCCTCATTCTTATCCAAGGAATCCATTTCTTCAACCATGGCCTTCTTCGAGAGTTTACTATCCTCTGAAATCACTGCTTCCCTGACAGTTCTGTGATCATCATCAGTAATAGATAAATAAAAATTGGAATGTAAATTAGGTGGACTATACCTTTCTGGCTGCCTTTTATCTCTCACTGATATCCTCAATACTGGGGTATGGGGTTCTTCTTCTTCTTCAGATGATTCGTATTTTTCATCATCCAACTCAATCTTTGTTTTCTCAGGTTCATCTTGCGTTGGTAGGAATTCATGTTTGGAGACATCTTTTACCTCTTTGAAAACAACATCTCGAATGTAAACAATTTTCTTGGTTTCTAGGTTCCAAAGCTTATAACCTTTCACACCATCTTTATGACCAATAAAGATACACTTTTCAGCCTTTTTATCCATCTTACATCTATTTTCCTTTAGAACATGTACATAACCATCAAAACCAAACACTTTAAGATGTTGAAGAGAGGGTTTCTTTCCAGACCATACCTCGGGTGGAGTTTTATCATCCACCGCTAATGAAGGTGATCGATTGACCAGGTAACATGTTGTACTCACTGCCTYTGCCCAGTATTCTTGTCCTAACCCAACACCGCTGAGCATGCTCCTTGCTTTTTCCATCAATGTCTTGTTCATCCTTTATGCAACTCCATTGTGCTGAGGAGTGTATGGAGTAGTCTTCTACCTTGCTATATCACACTTATTACATAATTATTCGAATTCATTTCTGCATAATTCCCCACCGTTATCTGTTCTCAATACCTTTATTTTATTTTCTGTCTAATTTTCTACCAGAGCCTTGAACTCTTTAAATTTATCAAATACCTCAGATTTCTTTCTAAGAAAATAAATCCATGTGTNAACAACCATTTGCTACCAACATATTTTCTTCTAGCTGACAACTCAACTATATCCCATGCCTCATTCTTATCCAAGGAATCCATTTCTTCCACCATGGCCTTCTTGGAATGTAAATTAGGTGGACTATACCTTTCTGGTTGCCTTTTATCTCTCACTGATATCCTCAATATTGGGGTATGGGGTTCTTCTTCTTCTTCTTTTGCTTCCTCTTCTTCAGATGATTCGTATTTTTCATCATCCAACTCAAGCTCTGTTTTCTCAGGTTCGTCTTGCATTGGTAGGAATTCATGTTTGGACACATATTTTACCTCTCAAAAAACAACATCTCGAATGTAAACAATTTTCTTGGTTTCTAGGTTCTAAAGCTTATAACCTTTCACACCATCTTTATGAGCAATAAAGATACACTTTTCAGCCTTTTTATCCATCTTACATGTATTTTCCTTTAGAACATGTACATAACCATCACAACCAAACAATTTAAGATGTTGAAGAGAGGGTTTCTTTCCAGACCATACCTCGAGTGGAGTTTTATCATCCACCGTTGATGAAGGTGATCGATTGACTAGGTAAAATGTTGTACCCGCTGCCTTTGCCCAGTATTCTTGTCCTAACTCGACACCGCTAAGCATGCTCCTTGATTTTTCCATCAATGTCTTGTTCATCCTTTCTGCAACTCCACTCTGCTGAGGAGTGTAGGGAGTAGTCTTCTGCCTTGCTATATCACACTTATTACATAATTCTTCGAATTCATTTCTCCATAATTCCCCATCATTATCTGTTCTCAATACCTATATTTTCTTTTCTGTCTAATTTTCTACCAGAGCCGTGAACTCTTTAAATTTATCAAATACCTCAGATTTCTTTCTAAGAAAATAAATCCATGTGTTCCTTTAAAAATCATCTATGAATGAAACATAATACATAGATTTACCTAGGGATGGNACTTTAAGATGTTGAAGAGAGGGTTTCTTTCCAGACCATACCTCGGGTGGAGTTTTATCATCCACCGCTAATGAAGGTGATCGATTGACCAGGTAACATGTTGTACTCACTGCCTTTGCCCAGTATTCTTGTCCTAACCCAACACCGCTGAGCATGCTCCTTGCTTTTTCCATCAATGTCTTGTTCATCCTTTATGCAACTCCATTGTGCTGAGGAGTGTATGGAGTAGTCTTCTACCTTGCTATATCACACTTATTACATAATTATTCGAATTCATTTCTGCATAATTCCCCACCGTTATCTGTTCTCAATACCTTTATTTTATTTTCTGTCTAATTTTCTACCAGAGCCTTGAACTCTTTAAATTTATCAAATACCTCAGATTTCTTTCTAAGAAAATAAATCCATGTGTTCCTTTAAAAATCGTTTATGAATGAAACATAATACATAGATTTACCTAGGGATGGAACAGGAACAGGTCCAAACACATCACTCTGTATCAACTCTAAGATCCCATTTGCTCTTGTAGCACCAGATGGGAATCTTACTCGATTGTGTTTACCATATATGCAATGTTCACAAACATAAAAATCTATAGTGCAATTAGACATACCTCCAACCATGCCTGTATCGTCTAGTGTTCAAAGGCCCTTTTCTCCAATATGCCCCAGTCTTTGATGCTACAACATAGTCTTCTTTTCAGGGATGACATTGGTCTTGTATTCTTCATTTGTCTTCTCAAGGAAAACATAAATGTTACACCCATTAGTATAAGTGCTTCCCAACAACTTGTACAGAGTTCCATAC
Organism: Picea glauca; assembly: GCA_000966675.3. Taxonomy (NCBI): domain Eukaryota; kingdom Viridiplantae; phylum Streptophyta; class Pinopsida; order Pinales; family Pinaceae; genus Picea; species Picea glauca. The sequence goes on along the minus strand of JZKD02S1635691.1, from coordinate 138,240 downwards.
CGAACTCCCCTTATCAACACCATTGCCCCTCGTACCATATTGCAAGTGTTCTTTTCAAATATAGTATCCACTCCTACATCCTCCAACTTGCTTACAGATATTAGGCTCCTGACAAGTTTTGGAATGTGCAGAACCTCAGGAAGTGTTCTAATCCTTCCATATTTTAGCAACAACTTAACCCTTCCATGTCCCAAGATTTTTGTTGTCGAGTCATCTCCTAGGAATATATCACCACCATCATATTTTTCATATTCAGAGAACCACTCCCTGTGAGGATTCATATGGTATGACACACCTGAGTCGATCAACCATACATTACGGTCTGCATGTGTATTTGTAGATTCCAGGTAAACATCACCTTCTTCTTTAGTGGAGGTTTTCGCCTCTGTGGAAGAGGTACTATCAGATCCCTTTGGTTTTTCAACCTTCTTAGACTTGCANTTCTATTTAATTTTCTACCAGAGCCTTGAACTCTTTAAATTTATCAAATACCTCAGATTTCTTTCTAAGAAAATAAATCCATGTGTTCCTTTAAAAATCATCTATTAATGAAACACAATACATAGATTTACCTAGGGATGGAACAGGAACAGGTCCAAACACATCATTGTGTATCAACTCTAAGATCCCCTTTGCTCTTATAGCACCAGATGGGAATCTTACTCGATTGTGTTTACCATATATGCAATGTTCAAAAAAATCAAAATCTAGAGTGCAATTAGACATACCTCCAACCATGCCTTTATTGTCGAGTGTTCGAAGGCCCTTTTCTCCAATATGCCCCAGTCTTTGATACTACAACATAGTCTTGTTTTCAGGGATGATATTGGTCTTGTATTCTTTATTTGTCTTCTCAAGGAAAACATAAATGTTACACCCATTAGTATAAGTTCTTCCCAACAACTTGTACAGAGTTCCATACCGAACTCCCCTTGTCAACACCATTGCCCCTCGTACCATATTTAAAGTGTTCTTTTCAAATATAGTATCCACTCCTGCATCATCCAACTTGCTTACATATATTAGGCTCCTGACAAGTTTTGGAATATGCAGAACCCTAGGAAGTGTTCTAATCCTTCCATATTTTAGCAGCAACTTAACCCTTCCATGTCCCAAGATTTGTTTTGTCGAGTCATCTCCTAGGAATACATCACCACCATCATATTTTTCATATTTAGAGAACCACTCCCTATGAGTATTCATATGGTATGATGCACCTGAGTCGATCAACCATACATCATGATCTGCATGTGTATTTGTAGATTCCAGGTAAACGTCACCTTCTTCTTTAGTGGAGGTTTTCGCCTCTGTGGAAGAGGTACTATCAGATCCCTTTGGTTTTTCAACCTTCTTAGACTTGCAATATTTCTTATAATGCCCTGTTTTACCACACTTCCAACATTTCCTCAAATAATTTCCTGGATACTTAGATCTACCTGTAGATTTCGATCTCCACCCTGAAGCCTTACCAGGGTTCTTGTCTTGGGTACGCCCNACCTATATTTTCTTTTCTGTCTAATTTTCTACCAGAGCCTTGAACTCTTTAAATTTATCAAATACCTCAGATTTCTTTCTAAGAAAATAAATCCATGTGTTCCTTTAAAAATCATTTATGAATGAAACATAATACATAGATTTACCTAGGGATGGAACAGGAACAGGTCCAAACACATCACTGTGTATCAACTCTAAGATCCCCTTTGCTCTTGTGGCACCAAGTGGGAATATTACTCGATTGTGTTTACCATATATGAAATGTTCACAAAAATCAAAATCTAGAGTGCAATTAGACATACCTCCAACCATGCCTTTATCATCTAGTGTTCGAAGGCCCTTTTCTCTAATATGCCCCAATCTTTGATGCTACAACATAGTCTTATTTTCAGGGATGATATTGGTCTTGTATTCTTTATTTGTCTTCTCAAGAAAAACATAAATGTTACACCGATTAGTATAAGAGCTTCCCAACATCTTGTACAGAGTTCCATACCGAACTCCCCTTATCAACACCATTGCCCCTCRTACCATATTGCAAGTGTTCTTTTCAAATATAGTATCCACTCCTGCATCATCCCACTTGCTTAYAGATATTAGGCTCATGACAAGTTTTGAAATGTGCAGAAYCCCAGGAAGTGTTCTAATCCTTCCATATTTTAGCAACAACTTAACCCTTCCATGTCCCAATATTTTTGTTGTCGAGTCATCTCCTAGGAATACATCAACACCATCATATTTTTCATATTCAGAAAACCACTCCCTCTGAGGATTCATATGGTATGACACACCTGAGTCGAGCAACCATACATCACGGTCTGCATGTGTATTTGTATATTCCAGGTAAACATCACCTTCTTCTTTAGTGGAGGTTTTCGCCTCTATGGAAGAGGTACTATCAGATCCCTTTGGTTTTTCGACCTTCTTAGACTTGCAATCTTATTATAATGCCCTGTTTTACCACACTTCCAACATTTCCTCAAAGAATTTCCTGAAGACTTAGATCTACCTGTAGAGTTCGATCTCCACCCCGAAGCCTTACCAAGGTTGTTGTCTTGGGTACACCCTCTTAAAAATAAAGCATATGTGTTGTGACCATCGATGATTTTTTGCCTCATCTCTTCAGATAACAAGGATGCAACTACATCCTCTTTCTTCAATGTAGATTGAGTGGTACTACCTATTGCTACAACTAGATTATCCTAAGAGTCTAGCAAAGAACATAACAAAGTAATACACATATCTTATTTTTCAATCATATTATTAACAGAGCCAAGTTGACTTACCAAAGTATTAAATAAATTTAGATGTTCTGTCACAAAATATCCATCTTCCATCCTAAGATGATAMAACTTCTTTCGAAGAAACTRYTTGTTTTCCRGGRACTTTGATTGATRCAAATTCCCCWACTTATCCCATAGTTCATTGGCTGTAGATTCTCTTGAGACATTGAACAACACTGAATTTGTCAGGCAGAGTCGATTGTACTCCTTGCTCTTGTGTCCAACTTCTCCCAATATTCCTTCGACATACGAGTAGGTGGTGTACTGGTAGGTTGTGTACCAGTAGCATGTGTGCTAGTAGACATTGTACTAGTAGGTTATGTGCTAGGATCCACAACGATCCATTTTTCTTTGTCTACAAGAAGGTCCTCCATCTTTAGCTTCCATAGTTCAAAGTTTTTACCGTTGAACTTCTCTATCTCGATTCTAGAAGAGCTTTCCATTCCTCTTTTTGCACTCAAATCACCAYTGCAAAAGCTCCCACTAAACCCAGGTTTATCATAGACCCAAGATAAACTTCATATATCAAGACCGAGCCAAACCCTCAACAACAAAGGCATCCCTCTGAAGCCAAATACAAACTCTCATACCACATATAAGTTTCAAATCTGTGAAGTAAAGAAATTCATATAGATTCTTAAGCAAAACAAAATTTAATCAATTTCGCATACACAAAGTAGATAGAGATTTCATACTGGACACCCTTAATCGAGAAAAACCTTTCTTGTATTCATTATATCAAATTTAACCATTCACTATAGCAAAAGCTGCCCAAAAAACAATTTTGGGGCACTGTGCGTAACTAGGAGGGGGCATAACTGCCCCCCCTGGGACCCCCATAGTAAAGTGTCGGGCGCACATGACACAACCAGAGCACTACTACAAAGGATAATCAAACGCAGTTGTCATATCTGACGCGCCCACACACACACATGCAAAGAATATAACACATACCCAACATAGCATCCATGATGTGCTGAATGTGAACAACCTCAATTTGTTTGAACCCCCTCTCCTATATGAAGTAGCCACAGTTCTTCATCAAATGGATAATATTCAAAGTTTTCATCCTCTCTTCCTTGCCAACCGAATTCTTCACTCCATGACGAGAACAACTAGCCAGCAACAATATATTTTATATTGTAATGTCCCTTTCTAAATAACATCTCTAAGAGGAGTATTAGTAGTC
>JZKD02S1635691.1:109348-134264 GCA_000966675.3 Picea glauca | reverse complement strand
ACTTCCCACTTCGTCCAAATTAAATCTTCGTATCGTAATAATAAAATCATATCTAATGCAGTTTACAAACAAAAATGAAATCTCCTTATCACGGAATTAGGTATGCAGATAGTAACCATCATTCGACATCTTAGGTAAGTAAGGAAAATAAGTGCCCTATAATTTAGAGGGTATCTCTGCCTCTCACAGATTCCACACAAACGATTCCCAAAAATCCAGGTGACTCAGACCTTAAAACCCACTCCATGGCGCCCAACTCTTTGTATTTTTCCTATACGCCCTCATACTCGCTCTCGTTCAAGTACCTGACCAGTCAAATAGGAAGGGAAATCATTTCAGACTTACCATATTTACAACCGATATTAATGGAATTTTTAATTACCTATCGTTCAAATATATAACCACACAAATATGAATGGAAATTATCTCTGCAAGCTACATGACTTGCAATCCATGGTAAATAGAATTTAGAGGTTCAATAATTACCTTGTGAAGGCTCCGAAGGCACCCAGTTTGATGAACAGCTTAATCAGGTCACTTGATAGAAGCCATGCGGTCGAGCACTGTCCAGAAAAAATGACAAACGAATATAAGTATCCACTTGGGCTCCTCCAAAATAGCTACATAGAAACATGGAGTGCTTCACTAAGAGCACTTCTGTAAGAGGAGCAGACTCATGAAAAAAGATAAAAAGTAACCAAGAAAAGTAACCAAGGTTGAAACGTCTTAGGCCATTTACGTTTTGTCGATGGCCTTTCACCTAGGGTTTTTAATGCACTATCATTTTGTACGTCATCGTTTCAACGAACATATTTTCTCGGTCATCCTTTTTTGGCTTTTAGCTTTTCTAACGGTAAGTTTTCAAGGTTGTCATACGGTTGTCATTTAACTTTACAACGGTCATCCTTTTTTGGCTTTTCCCTTTTCTAACCGATGTTGTCATTTAACGTAGTTTTCAAATTTTGTCATCTACCGATTAATCATAACCATGTCTTTCTAGTTTACATTGCATGAAAGAACTATGGGACCGACACAAAAGAGTTAAAAGAAAATACATTTAGAATTGAATTCAAAATTTGATTATACTATTCATTGAAGTTGGACTCTCATGAAGATGATTTGTAAATATTGCTTCAATCAGAAATTTTGAATCCAACCGTTTCCCAAAGAGTAATCAAGGGTGTACGATTTTTTTCATAAAATCTTCCATCTATTCAAAGATGATGTGGACTTTTAAGATTTGTCATATATATATATATATAATATAATATAATATGAGCATGTTTATTTTAAATAGATTTTTTCATAGATTAGATATGTTTAAATTAGATGCAAAGTGAATGTGTTGGGCTTGGAATTTTTCCTTATTAAAAATGATTATTTTAATGGAGTTATCATCAATGTTTAATGCATTTTGTTTCTAATTCCAATGCTAGTGCCATGTATACACTTTGTTGAAAATTGAATATAAAATGAACTCAATGCTTTCAAACCCACACTAAAATTTCACTAGCTCCATGATGAATATTTTCCTTAACCATTTAATATAAAAGCATATATTGGATTTTACATCACTTAAAGTTTTTTTAATTCTCGTTTATATTACAATAAATAGTTTTTTAAATCTATTCAAAATTTGAATAGTTATAAAAATTAGCTTCTAATCTCCCCATCAAAAAATGAAAATAACTATATGTCACTATAACTATAAATACAACCATACGATGACTACATCTCATTATGATTATAAATACAATCATACAATATTTGCATATCCTTATAGTTGTAACTATGGAAGACTACAACTCATTATAATTATAACTAATACAATGCTATAATATGAAAACAAGGATCACAATTATGAACATAGGGATATAATAAAGTGGAAAATAAAGTTGAAAAACAATTATAATGTTTGATGATCTAAGTGCATACTGGTGCCAACTAACCACCTTCACTCACTTACAATATTTCTACATCTTAGAAATAATACTACATTTTTGTAGCTCTTGAACTTCAATTGTAGTTTTTGGGCATTTCCTATGTGTTCTCGAGAACTCAAAAATTCATGATTTCCCTCATTAAAAACCACCTTTGACAGCTTCTCGAGGTACAAGTGATACAGTATCATCCAACCTAGCTCGAAGTGTTAGGTCACTAGCTGGTTTTGGCCAAGTGACCAAGGAGGAAAGAACATAGGCCTAGGGTCGTGATCTTATGTCTCATCCATCACAAAGTTTGGGAGGAAATCCTAGTAGGGGAGTGGCTTAAGGGCCTTCGAGGACTATGTAGGTACTTGGATCACAACTAGTGTGGGAATTTGATTCTAGATCTACCGATAGTTAGTGGGGTTAGAGCATATTTCCAACTCCTACTACAAGTACTAATTATTAGGCCCAAGGTATGGATGTTGATGAAGGCTCGAAGGTTAAATAAAAGAAGAGGAAGGGGTCTTCCTCTCCTACTCCTTTGGAAAATCCTGGTAAAGTAGTGAGTCCTACTCCTTTTCCAAAGGCATTCAAGGAAATGGTGACCCTTTCCACTTACAAGGGTCCATCTTTCTTGAAAAGTGTAACATTGAGCAAAATATTTAGTGGTATAAGGAATCCTATATTCCTAAAAAGGATCCTTCATTCCTTTTTTGGAATATCAGAGGGGTGACAATCCTACATCGTAAGTGATTTGTTTGAGGAATTATGTAGGAGGATAAGCTAGACGTCAATTTTCTCTAGGAGATGTGGTTTTGAGCTTCACGACCAAATGAACTGTGCTTCGAATGGTCCCTTTTGGACCACAAACCACTTTCAAGAAAGGGTGGGTAGTGCTTGTTATATCCCCTTACCTTCATAATTTTTTTACATCACATAATTATGACCCAGATAACTAATATGCTTGGGTTACTTTTTTTATATAGGAAATGCTATTTTGATTTTGTTTATTGTATGTTCCCATCATCAATTCAACATGGATGTGCCTTTGGTAGAGTATGGTTTCTTCTGTGCCAGATCCATAATGAATTTTTGGTGGTGACTTAAACATGGTGGAACAGAAGGGTCATAGAGAGGGTGGTGAAAGTATTTTGTTGTGTGTCATGGAGAAGTAGGCATGGTCAAGGTGTAAGGCCACCCTATAGTTTTTTATCCTAATTGGGGGTAAAAAGGGTTGAACTATGGATGTTGTCTCACTTGGTCCAATTTTCATCAGGGGAAGGAGACAATACATGAAATATTGGATAGGGTGTATGGCCTGGACCAATAAGGAAGGACATTGTAATATCCACAAAAATAAATTATTATTAAAGTCTGTATGCACTTAGAAATTTATTTCCATTTTTGGAAAATTATTGCAATTTATGGAAATTTTGAATTTCGAATTTCGTTAATTGTAATTAATTATTGTGATTGTTGGGAAAAGATTTGATTTGCACAACAACTCTTTGACTATGACACTTGTAAGAGAAAACTATTTTTATATTAATTGTTGAGGGACAAATGGAACAGCCAGGTTGAAATCAACTCGGCATGATTCCATGAGTGGGGAATAAGCTTGAACTACCTCAAGGTTGAATGTTACAAGTGGAAAATTAGGAATTTGGCCATTGGAAGCCCCTGAAAATTAGGGATTTGTAAAGATGCGAAAATTTCCAAGGGGGAAAAAGACCAAGGCACTAGATTCTTTTGGATATAGAGCATATGGGAGGAGGCAGGATGATGCCTAGTATACTGGAGAGAGGATATCACTTGTTGTTCTGAGCATTGTTCTGAGTGTAAGGCAAGTGGAATTTATGATCTGAAAGAGGAGTATTGGATTTCTCCCTTATGGACTCATGGTCATCTAGGGCATGAATGAAGCAAGTAGATTGGCTATTCTATTGTATGGTTGGGAGGAATTTGGTTTTTCCATTTTTCGTTTCAGCACCTTATTCAGATATGTTCATCTACTCATTTCCTGGTTGAATATTCTATGGATTAATAGTTGGTAGAATACCTTTACTAAATTCCATGTGAATGTTCTATTGATTAATAGTTGGTAGAATAAATTTACTAAATTATGGATGAATGTTTTGTTGTTTAATAGCTTATAGAATACATCTACTTATTTTGGTCGAGTATTTTGTGAGATAAATAGCTTGTAGAATGAGATGGATTTAGAATAAGCCTTCACATTTTAATTTTATTCAACCAGTAAATTGAAGAAAACTATTGTGAAGTTAGTTGCGATATAGTTGAATCATGTGTGTGTGTGTGTGTGTGTGTGTGTGTGTGTTTGTAGGAAATACATTATAGCTATAGACCACATAAATAATTTGTGGTGTGAATTCGTAACTCGTACAAGACATGGGAAGATATATACGTATATACATGCTTTGATGGATATGGATCTTTACAATGTCAAATAAACTCCTGGAAACGATTAGTACACACACACACACACACACACACACACACACATATATATTGCAACATAAATAAAGGTACAAAACAATATAAATAAATAACACAACAAGTTGTTTATTGACCTTTTGAATAACTAAAACTTCAAGTATTTCCATTGAATCCGATGATATTAATGGAGGAGATAGTTAGAGTCCCCTCTACATTTTATAATAACCTAGAAGTGAATGCTCAAGGATATAACTACAAAATATACTACCTATTACAAAGTGAGACAACACATAAAATGAATCTTCAAATTTTACATAACGCATACGATCGTAACCATTAATAGTGAAATTGTATTCATTATAAGGTTTCCCCTTTGTCTTTCCTTTAAGAAGTGAAGATACAAATAACCAGCTATCTGTGGGAGCCTAGTATAAAATAATCACGATAATAGTATCCTAGGGTGGAACCTATATCACTTTAAATAGATAACTGGGTGATTATTTTATTTTAATGTCGCAAGTTGGAACTTGAATACCTTTCAAGTGAGGTGACCTCATCAATCCACATCCTTAGAGATATTGAGTCCTACAGATGAAATATCTAGAATATCAGTACATAGAGCTATCAAACAAATTAACGAAATTTAAAGACAGAGTAATGTTGAGGATGAATTCATGGAATTAAACATTACAAAATTAATACATGAATAAATACTTAGCTTGAGGTTGGCACGGGCGATTGCCCATTGGGTGTGTTGAGAAATTGTCCCCAGGCCCGAAAGGGGAGAGGTGGACATGGATTTGTCTGATGGGTACCCTCACAAGTAAAACAGGGGTCCCATCATTATATTATGGTAACCAAATTTTTAACCAAACATTTCAAAAAGTAAATAAACAGGAATAACCCTTTAAGAACTTAATAACCAGAGTGATAAAAAGTTCGCACAATACAACACATGTCAAACAATGGTGTTCTATTATTCTTTGGATTCTACCTCAATATTTTATTTAGGTTGAAGGGAAATGAAATTAGCAAGTTTCAAAACACATAAAACAAGAACCAAGGACTTATAATAAATTACTTGAATCAAGTCCGAACTATTTATACACAGTGGCATCGTATGACTATTACGATCCCTGCCCAAAGTATGAAGAGTGAATTTAGACTTAGGGTAATGAGTATGTTACAAAAATATTTGATACCGTAACAAAGAAATCTCACAACACTCCATAGGAAAGGGTGTGTGATTATACATCGTATAATACGATCTTCATAGTGAATATTTACACACCAGAAGAGAATTTCCTCCCTTAATAAAAACAGTAATATTAATGTCAGCTTGATTGGATTGAATTATAACGAGACCCAAATTGTACATTCTGAGAATCAGGAATCCAAAATTTTTGAAGTGCGGACATAATACTTACAAAACTGTGTTTTCTTCCCACGAAACCACTATTGGAACATTTAAAAGGAATGAAAACTTTAATATTCTATTGCTAGTAAAATACTCATTATCAAACAAAATGAAAACATTTATTTAATACAGAGGATGGTATCTGAAATAGAAAAGACCCATAAAGAATATGGAGGATATTTTATTTTTCTTTCATATCACACAGTAGAAGCTTGGATTTACCTTCGAAATAAGGATTTAAAGACCATGACATTTTATAGATAGTTAACGAATAGACAGGAAGATATCAATCTTTAAAGTCATGGAAGAACCAAGATTGGGTTAGAACCGTTATCAAAGAAGAACAGAGATTCAAATACACAGTACGAGACTTTGAAAATACAGTAAGATTCCTATTCCCTACTGGGTTAATAACACAGACCAGAATTTCCTATGAAGTTTCGTAGAGATACAAAGTTATATCGCAGGGTAAAAGAAATGAGGACCCAATACAGGAAATAACAAGGAGTGACTATAAACCCTAAATCTTAAAGAACCCGTAAAAATATTCAAAACTCCAATGTAGGATCGAAGAAGTTGGAAAGAGAAAAAGAAAGTTGTGGTGACTCGTGCGCACTACTTAAATAAAAAATTGCAGAGAGCTCAGAGTAAAATGACAGAGAGTTGTTACCTAGTTCAGGGTAGCATCCAACAATCGCCCTATCCTTTTCTTTCTGCCCCTGACAAGCCCAACTACATGGTTTGGGCTATGTTCATCAAGTCGTTTATCGCGGGGTAGCACTGGAGCGTTTTCACAGGAAGATAGAGCCAAATAAAATGAAAGAATAAGCTAGTGACCTGTCTTGGAACTAAGTAATAGCGAGGGTTATGAATCCTGTACCTTGCCATGTGACAGGAGGGAGGTGGCATGTTTTTCATTGGACATGATGGGCGGACAAAAACCCTCGGGAGGTACCCTTGCAAGTCACCATTAATAGACTGGACAGAGGTTTTATTACAGGTCTGACAAATAACTTATTCGAATTCATACCAAGTTATTTTGAGGGAGGACAACTCAGTTAGGAGACAATATACATAGTTGGCGAGTCTAGTCTCTCGTTCAATGAAGTTGTGACTATGTGTTCATTAACATTAAATGGATTCAGAAGGATCACTGTTATCGTTGGACCCTCAACGATGCTCAATCATTAACCAATTGCAATACTTTTTTAATAGTGATTGTAAGTTTAACCACGACCTCTTCTCATAAGGTCTATTTTTTGGACAGTTAAAACAAACGTAGAATCACCATTATATTAAGACCTGTAATATTTTCGATAAAGGGATATGCTTTGCTAGAACTCAAATTTGTATAGACCATTTATGTTATAAGTAATGTTAATTCTATGGAGGGATAGGGTTGTGATATTATTAAGGCTTTAACAAATACAAACGTTAAATATTCATGCCTAGGAATGGGTATAATACTAAGGGTCCTCAATATTATAAACGTTAGTAAATATATGGAAAGGATTAGAATACTAGTGGGGCTTAATATATATACATGTCAATGTTTATATATGGAGATAATATAACATTATTGTGGTTGTATCAACCCTTTATACTTATTTTAGAAATGTTAGTAATCTGAAAGGCTAAGATATAGCGAATCTTCCCTTAGTTATATGATTACTGGGCAGTATCAAATAACTCATAGATAAAATCTTTTATTATGGAAGTTACTTGTATCAATAAATGGAAACATAAACCTTGTGAAAGCTAAATAGGGACGACAACCACCTACTTACAATATCTGTATCTCTTTCGAAACAAGTTGTTCGAAGATAAAAAGAATTAATGTCCCTAAAGAAAAAACAATTTAATTTGGTAAATTTGGGGAACATTACATATGGTATCGGAGAAAAGGTTAAAACACTTGGACCTTAAACATGGCCAAAAATGTTTGTTTAACGTGTGTTTTCTATTTAATGGAAAAAACTAACAAAACACTTACTGTTACAAACATAAAAATTCATTTCTATTGTGATAATGGTAGAACTGAATGAAGAGGAGATCAGACTTGAGGAAAATCCCGAGGAAGGACCTCATAGAGATCTTGGGAAAAATAGTGAAGGAAGTTCTGCCACGTAGGTTCTGGAAACCATGAGAAACCTTATTGTGAAACTGCAAGTTTTCAAAGCTGACAATGAGAAACTGAAAAAAGCACAACAAGAACAATAGGAAATAAATGAAGTATTGTTGCCTAACATAGTAACAAAGAAGATCCCAAAAGACAATAACGAGGGAGAAGAGGTCAGCAAAAGAGCCTCCAAAAATTCTGGTCCCGAAGAAGAAAAACGTGATAGCTCTTTCGAAGGCACACCATCAGAAAAGATAAAACAACCACACGAAGAAAGAGGAAACATGTGGACCACCTGGAAGGAGAGTTTAAGAAAACAAAATCGTCCACATTTGACGAGGAATCTAGGACAGGGGAGGAGGATGAAGCATGGTTACTAGACATAAAAGTATTTCCATATCTACAATTATTCCAACAACATGAAGGTCATAATGTCCATTTATAATCTCAAAAGGAAAAACAAGTATATGGTGGCAGGACCTGAAGTTGGCCAAGGGATAAAGGAAAAACAGATGGAGTGGTCGGATTTCAAGAAATATTTTAAGAAATAGTATTTATCTCAAAGTTACTATGAAATAAATACCAAAATTTTTTATGAGCTAAGACTTGGTCAAATGGATATGGATGACCTGATAAACAAATTCCTTGAATTCTTAAGATTCGTGCCTTATATCTGGAAGGACAAAGTCAAAATCTAGTGGTTCCTAAGCTGCTTACCACAGTCCTATAAGGACATAATCAAATTCGATAACCCCAATACCTTAAGCGAAGTTTTCAGAAAGACCTGAATGTGTTACGACCAATAAAAACAGTGGTCTCAACTTCACAAGGCTTGGAAAGACAAGAAACATGACGTAATGAACCAGTGGAGGAAGGGCTATCAACCATCTCCTTTTCAGAATGAAGAAAAGAGTTTTCCAAGGAAACATTTTCACCCCAATAATCAAAACAACCAAGGGGGAGGTAAACTAGTTAATCTGGGAACAAAGAAGTTTTGGGACAACCCAAGAGAGCCGTTAAAATGATGGGAATGTGGAGAACCTCACTTAAGGATAAATTGTCCATGTCTAACTCCTACAGCAAGGACCACAGTTCAAAACCTGGAAGAGGCCTCTATAGTGGGAGATGTGGGAAGAAGCATACATAGGATCAATGTAGCCATGGATGGCCAACAAGATGATCACCAGTCTACTGTAGTGGAAGTTGAAGGTAAATTTAATAATAATTATGTTTATGTTTTAATTGATCCAGGAGCTACATTGAGTTATGTTACTCCTGGTATAGTGGATTAGAATAAACTTAATAAAGAAAGGCATACAAAGTCTTGGATTGTACAACTAGAAACAGGAACAAGAAGAAAAGTAACAAATTTCATTTTTTATTGTGAGTTAAGTTTAGATGGTCAAAACACCAAAATAAATTTGAACATTCTACCGTTAGGGTCTTACGATATAATTATTGGAATGGAATCATTAGAGAATCATAAAGCAATTTTATATTATTATGAGAAATAACTCACTTACAAAGATAAAAACAACATTGTTAGGATAGTACGAGGCAAACAAAAACCAGTCTCAGTTATGTAGATTTCAGCAATGCAATTTAAGAAGTGCATGAGTAAAGGTTGTTAGATTTATTCTATCCAAGTGACAAATCTGTAGGAAAAAGAAAATAAACCTAGCCTAGAATATTTTTTCTTCTTACATCAATTTAGAGATTTGTTTGTAGATAAAATATATGAACTTCCCCCAAGAAGAGAGATAGACTTCTCTATAGATCTGCTGCCTCGTTCAACCCCTATATCTAAGGCACCATACAGAATGAGTTTACCCGAATTAACAAAGTTAAAAATTCAACTACAAGAATTGTTCGACAAGGAATACATCAGACCAAGTGTCTCACTGTGGGGAGCACCAGTCCTTTTTGTTAAAAGGAAAGAAATAACTCTAAGATTATGCATTGATTACAGACAATTAAAAAATATGACTATGAAGAACAAATATCCCCTACCTAGAATCAATGATTTTTTTGACAAGGTGGAAGGGGCAAAGATTTTTTCTAAGCTGGATTTAATATTTGGTTATCACCGGGTTAGAATAAAGGTTGAAGACATAAGTAAAACAACGTTCAAGATGAGATATGGACATTATGAATTTGTCGTTATACCTTTTGGTCTCACTAACGCACTAAAAACATTTATGTGCTTAATGAATAGCATTTTCAGTCAGTATTTGGATAAGTTTTTTTTCGTATGTATTGACGATATCCTAGTGTATTCGAAAATAGAAGGACACGAAGAAAATCTAAGGACAGTATTGTAAACTTTAATAAAACACAAGTTGTATACAAAATTTGACAAATGTGACTTTTATCAAAAGAAAATACAGTACCTAGGACATGTAATATCTAAAGAAGGTATTGCAGTCGACCCATAGAAGATAAGAGCCATCATGGACTTCCCTATCCCTAAGGATGTAGTAGATATCCGGTCATTCATGGGAATCATTGGGTACTACCGAAGATTTATAGAAGGATTCTCTAAGACTACATACCCTATAACATCCCTATAGAAAAAGGGAACCAAGTTTAATTGGTCACATAAGTGTCACGACAATTTTAATAAGTTAAAAGAAATGTTAACAACCGCACCCATTTTAAGGGTAGCAGACCCACATAAAGACTTCAAAGTCTACGTGGATGCAAGCAAATAAGGTTTGGGAGGTGTCCTAACTCAATAAGGGCACGCTATTTGTTACGAGTCCCGAAAACTAAAAGAGCACAAATGAAACTATGTCACTCACGATTTGGAATTAGCAGTTGTTATCCATGCATTAAAAATGTGGCGACGCTATATAATGCGCAAAATTTTTATGTTGCTAAGTGATAACAGTGTTATGAAATTCTTATTTAGTCAATAGGATCTTAACACAAGGCAAGCAAGATGGATAGCCTTCTTGAGTGAATTTGATTTCGAGGTGAGACACATCAAGGGCAAGGAAAACAAAGTGGAAGATTCCTTAAGTAGAAGAATTCATGGGTTGTTTGAGGTACATATTAGTAGGGAATAAAATGACATTGAGCAAAGGATAAAGGATGCAAGTAATAATGATGAAAAATACATTAAAATGGTGGCAGATTTACAGAATAATGAAAAAAAATTAGACAGACCAGATCTAAGTTTGGACATAAATGGTCTACTAAGATTTAAAAATAGGTTGTACATACCAGATTCTGTTGAATTACAGTTAACAGTTTTGGATGAAGTACACAAGAAGCCATATTTTGGTCATCCGAGATACCAGAAAATGGTAACACCATTGAGAAAGTTGTTTTATTGGCCTAATCTGAAAGGTGAGCCAGGAGAATACTTCTCTAAGTGCCTAGATTGTCAACAGGTGAAGGCCAAACAACAGCACCCAGCTAGTCTCTTGCAACCTCTACCTGTACCGGAATGGAAATGGGAGACAATATCACTGGATTTTATCAGAGGTTTGCCTAGAACTCAAAAACATAATGATTCAATTATGGTAGAGATTGATAAACTTAGCAATTTTGCACATTTTATTCCTGTAAAATCTACTTATAAATCTATTAACATCGTTGAAATATTTATGAAGGAAATTTTTAGACTGGATGTTATTCCTAAAATGGTGATTTTGGATAGAGACGTAAAATTTACATCTACGTTTTGGAAAGAATTATTTGCATGGTTGAATACTAACTTGATTTTCAAAAAAATCTACCATCCACAAACAAATGGGAAGACTGAACGAACAAACCAAATTGTGGAAGATATGCTATAAATGTGCGTAAGGATGAAATCAAGTAAGTGGGAAGATTACCTAGACTTGGTGGAATTTGCATAAAATAATGGCTACCAGACATTGGCTAATATGATCCCCTTCAAAGTACTGTACAACATAAAATATACAACTCCCATTAGCTAGGACAACCCAGTTGACAGGTTCATGGTGGGACTAGAAACGCTCTAGGAAATGGAGAATATGGTAAGAAAGGTACAATATAATTTAAAAGAAGCACATGACAGACCTGAAAAAGAAGACACCAGGAATTTCAAGTTGAAGATCATGTGTATTTAAAAGTCAAAGTAAGAAGAATTTAATTAAAGCTAGGAAACTGTTCAAAGTTGGTGCCCAAGTTTTGTGGGCCCTTCAATATTTTAGGTGAGATTGGACCCGTGGCATATCAACTTCCACTTCCTGCAAATCTAAAAATTCATAATGTATTTCATGTCTCTTTGTTAAAAAAATATGTTGATGATCCTACTCACATGATCGGTTGGAACATGGTGAAGGTGGAACCAGAAGACGAGTTCCAAGAGGAACCTCTCCACACTCTGGATAGGAGAGAAACAATAGTATGGAACAGATTCATCACCCAGGTAAAAGTGCAATGAAAGAACTTTAGTCCTGAGGAGGCCACTTGGAAATTGGAGGAACATTTGCATAAATATTATCCAACCTTGTTCCGGGAAATGAATGAACACTCAACATAGTGTTGTACTAAAGGTGGAAAGGATGTAATATCCCCAAAAATAAATTATTATTTAAGTATGTATGCACTTAGAAATTTATTTCCATTTTTGGAAAATTTGAATTTGGAAAATTATTGCCATTTATGGAAATTCCAAATTTGGAATTTGGCTAATTGTAATTAATTATTGTGACTATTGGTCAAAGATTTGAATTTCCCAACCAACTCTTTGACTATGACACTTGTAAGAGACAAATATTTTTATATTAATTGCTAAGGGACAAATGGAACAGCCAGGTTGAAATCATCTGACCATGATTCCATGAGTGGGGAAGAGGCTTGAACTACCTCAGGGTTGAATGTTACAAGTGGAAAATCAGGAATTTGGCCATTGGTAGCCCCTGAAAACCACGGTTTTGTAAAGATGAAAAAATTCACAAGGGGGAAAAAGACCTAGGCACTGGATTCTTTTGGATATAGAGCATATGGGAGGAGGCAAGATGTTGCCTAGTATGTTGGAGAGAGGATATCACTTGTTGTTATGAGAACTGTTCTGAGTGTGAGGAAAGGGGAATTTTTTATCTGAAAGAGAACTATAACGAAAGAGGAGTATTGGAGTTCTCCCGTATGGACTCATGGTCAGGCTAGGGGGTGAACAAAGAAAGTAGATTGGTTGTTATGTTCTATGGTTGGGAGGAACTAGGTTGCTCCATTTTTCATTTCAACACCTTGTTCAATTATGTTCATCTACTTATTTCTTGGTTGAATGTTCTTTGGATCAATAGCTGGTAGAATAAATTTACTAAATTCTATGTGAATGTTTTGTTGATTAATAGTTGATAGAATACATTTACTAAATTCTGTGTGAATATTCTCTTATTTAATAGCTGATAGAATACATCTACTTATTTTGCTGGAATGTTTTGTGATATAAATAGCCGGTAGAATGAGATGGATTTAGAATAAGTCTTTATGGTTTAATTTTATTCAACCAGTAAATTGAAGAAAACTATTGTTAATTTAGTTGTGATATAGTTGAATCATGTGTGTATATATATATATATATACGAAATGCATTCTAGCTATAGACCGCAGAAATAATTTGTGGTGTGAATTCGTAACTCGTACTAGACATGAGAATATGTATACGTATATACATGCTTTGATGGATATGGATCTTGTCAAGTCCTAGAAATGATTAGTACACACACACACACACACACACACACACACACACACATATATATATCGCAACATAAATAAAGGTACAAAACAGTATAAATAAACAACATAGCAAGTTGTTTATTGACCTTTTGAATAACTAAAACTTCAAGTATTTCCATTGAAGAAGATGATGTTAATGGAGCAGATAGTTACATTCCCCTCTACATTTTATAATATCCCAGAAGCAAATTCTCGGAGATATAACTACAAAATATACTACCTATTACAGATCCAGACAACACATAAAATGAATCTTCAAATTTTACATAACACATGCAATCATAACCTTTAATAGCGAAATCATATTCTGGGCCAAGGAGGCCACCTAGGGTGCACAAGTCAATCACCTAGGCACAACACTTCTTCACCTTTTGATGATGAATTAAATATATGTAAAATAAATGGTTCCCTTGGTATATAAGGTGAACTCGGACTAAAATAAAACATTCTTACCTTTTCTTCTAAAGCTAGGTGTCTTGGTTGTTTTCTTTTCTGAGTTTGCATTTTACATTCATGATAATTTCATTTTTTTAGGGTTCCTGAAGAATAATCAATGCACATTACTTCATGGCTGCCTCCTGGTGACTCTGTTTTCCATGCTTCCACCTCTGAGAGAAAGCTTATCTCATTAGCTAGCCACTCTCTCATGAAGCAAATCATTTCCTTCGAGTTTTCTGAGGCATAAGGGAGGGTGCACCAACTGAGATTTGCACCCTTGTTGGTTTCTTCTTTGTGGGAATGAAGTGAGTGTGCCCTCTTCCATGGTTTCACTGGGCTTCTCCAACTAATCCCCAGAGGTCACTCTAAGATCGCCAAAACCTCTTGGCCACTCTCGGATCACCACAGTTTGGATCCCCATTTGCTTGGTCATCTAAACTAATGGTACTCCCTTGTTCATATTTGTGCCCCTAAGGAGAGTTTTTGGTCCGAAGACAAGCTATGGCTTGCGTGGCCACCTTCTCCTATAGATCACCTTCTTGGGAAAATAAATTGGTATCAGTGCCTCAAGATCCATGGAAAATATTTTGATCTTGAAGATTGAGACAAATAGTTTTTTGGGGGTTGCATGAAATAATCCAGAGTTTGCCCATTCCAGGATTTCCATTTTATGTAAGAAGATCCAAAAATATCATAATCCCCAAGGGCTCCCACATCTCCATTTCCATAGAGAGGATCTCCACATATATAAAGCAATACAAATTTCTCACTCTAGACCAGTTCAAGCTCTGTTGCCTCAGGGTTTTGAGTCCTATGTTCTCAAAACATAGTCCTTTGTTCAACATTGCAACCTAGGGACGCATTTTCTCTTCAGTCGACCTCACAATGCCTCCACGCAAAGATACTTTGGTAGTCGACTCAAATTCCAACACATCAAATCCCATCCAAGATCTTGCCTCCGTCCTCGATGACCTCCTTAGAATGCAACAAAAAAACAATCCAGATCCATTCTAGTTGGACACTCAAATCCAAATACCTAGGTTTGTTGAGCAAACAAATGGTGAAATGGTGGATTCTTGGATCTGTAGCATATCCACCTATTTCAATACATGTCCAAGCCTTACCGAGGAAAGAAAACTCCAGATTGTTACCTTGCAATTAGAAGGATTGGCACAAACTTGGTGGGATACAGAGTAAGAGAAGACCACATTTGTGATAGAGATTGGGGATGCTCTAGAATCCTCTACTTCGCAACCCATCAAAACTTGGGCTCGACTTTCCAAAGCTTTGAGAAATTGCTTCTATCCACATGGGTATGTGAAATCCTTATGGATCAAATGGCACCAACTTCGACAACTACCTTCACAAGGAGTGCAAGGATACATAGAATTCTTTTGCAAGATGCGTCTCTTACTTCATGTTCCAAATCTGGAAGAGGTACTCATATTAAAATTTGTGGCTGGTTTATTAATTCAATTCCGTCGAGAAGTAGAGTTGTTTGAAAATCCAACTATAAATAAATAATTTTAAAGAGCTTTGGCTATAGAAACGAAAGTCTCTCCTAGAGGTCGTATTCCTCAATATCTCCCTTACACCAACCCCCTCACCTCTCAACCATCCATATCCCATCCCTCATATCGCTTTGCACCTCCTAAGACTCAAAACCCCACACCCAATACAAATACAAGGACACCCTGGTGCTCATTCCACAAAACTACTTCACACAATTCATCAGATTGTCGAATCCTCCAAAATCTAAAAACCAAAAAAACTCTACTCACTGAGCTCATTGTGCCTTCCCAAGTATAATATACTGAAGAAGTTCCTCTATACAATCCCATAGATGTATATCCCTCATTGATTATAATGACCCATGAATATTCAAATGCATCCACCTAACCCCTCTTCACCCTTAACTGCCAAATCAAAAACGCCTTGGCTCTACTGATTATGTACAATGGAAGCCAAAAACATTTGGTGTCTCAATCCCTTGTCAACCGCCTTAATATTTTCACCACTCAACATCCGCAACCCTATCAACTTGAATGGGTCCAAAAGGATGTCCCTCGCCTCCTACTTTCCAAGCATTGTTTGGTCACTTTTTCCATAGGCCAATTCAAAGATATTGTCCTCTGTGATGTCTCCCCTTTGGATTGTGTGGATTTGTTGCTCAGTATCCCATACCAAACCCAAATAAATTCTACCTATCTAGCCAAATCCTATCAGTACAAAACTACCAAAGAAGGTGACACTTATATCTTAACTACAACAAAACCCAAACCCCCTTCTACGAAAGAACAAATCCCATATGTACACTTACACCAATATGTCTCTCTTTGTTTGGTGCACCCAATAACACCAAACAATAAAACACACCCTGTTCTTGAAACTATGACTCCCCTCCTCCACGAGTTCGCAGAGGTATTTCAACCTCCGGAGGGACTTCCCCCCTCCAACCACATTGACCATTCCATTCATCTCATCCCCGGATCTACCTTACCTAACACCCCTACTTACCGGTTGGCCCCAACAGAAACAGAGTAAATGGAAAGACAACTGACCGACCTCATCAACTCTGGCCACATCCAACCTTCATCTTCTCCCTCTGCTTCTACCACCTTTGTCATATCTAAATGAGATACCTCAGAAATGCGCCTTGTCACTAATTACCAAGCCTTGAACAAAGCCACAATAAAAAACCGTTACCCCCTTCCCTAGATTGAGGAACTACTCGACACCCTCCAAGGAGCTAAGTGGTTTACTAAATTGGATTTGAAAACCGGATGCCATCAAGTTCGAATGAAACCAGATGATGTTTGTAAAACATCATTCAATACCAACTTTGATATTTTTGAGTGGAAATTCATGCCTTTCGGTCTCACCAACACTCCAACCACTTTCATCGGGCTCATTAATGACATCTTTAGAGCACATTTGGGTCGATTTCGAGTCATCTACTTAGATGACATTCTCATCTTTAGTCCAACATGGGACACTCACATGCAACATGTCCGACAAGTTCTCCAAATTCTCCAAGAACACAAGTTGCAAATCAAAGAGAAGAAATCCTATTTTGGTCAGACTTCAGACCCCTATCTCGGCTTTGTGGTCAACTCAGAGGGTATTCAACTAAATCCATCTCGTAGACAAGCATTGAAACAATGGCCTCTACCTTATTCAACTAAGAAGTTCAAAATATTTTTGGGTGGCATCAATTTCTATCGTAAGTTCATTCCCTCTTTTTCAAATATTGCTTGACCTTTGCATCAACTCTCAAATACTTCTTCTACATTCATTTGGAGCAAAGAAGAAACTACTCATTGTTCTTAGCTCAAAGACGCCCTCTGCTCATCCCCTGTTTTACATATGCCAAACCTCTCCCAACCCTTTGATATTGAGTCTGACGCCTCACAATATTCTATTGGTGTCATACTTAAACAGGGACGACACCCCATTTCTTACCACTTTGAAACCCTATCCGAGGAAAAGAAAAATTATAGTACCTATGACAAGAAATTTTATAGTGTGGTGGAATCACTCAAACAATGGAGGCATTATGTGTTGGGTAAAGAAACAATTCTGCATATTGACCACCACCCTTTGATTTTCATCAACTCTTAATCAAAGATTCAGGAACAAAGGCACCTTAAATGGGCCTCCTACATTCAACAATTTCACTTAGTCATCAAATACAAGAAAGACACTTCTAATAAAATGGCTGATTTGCTAAGTTGACCTCCCACTCCAGTTCTTTCCATTCTATAAGTACATTGTGCTACTTATGACACATGGAAAGATGAATATGCTACTGACACCTAATTTTGAGAGATTTGGGAAGCTTTGCAAAGCCCCACAGTGATCAATCAAACCACCTTCCTAGACTACACTATTCGGGATGGGTGGCTATATAAGCTGAATTTTCTATGCATTCCACACTCAGAAGACCGCCTCTTTCTCATGAAGGAAGCACATACTTCAGCCTATGGGGGCCACTTTAGGACCACAAAGACCACCCAACATCTGCAATGCCATTTTCATTGGGCTTCCATGCAGCCTCAAGTTGAAAAATTTATCAGAGCTTGTGCCTTATGCTCACAATCCAAGCCATCCAACCGGAAGCATGGGTTGTATCAACCACTATCGCTTCCTTCTCGGCCTTGGGATTCAATCTCAATGGAATTCCTAAGTGGACTTCCAACAATCCAAAAGAAACATGATGCAATTTGGGTAGTAGTATGTCTCTTTAGAAAAAAGGAACTTTTTATCCCATGCACAAAGACTACTACAACAGCACAAACACCGTAACTCTATTTCCATCATGTCTGGCCCCATTTTAGCCTCCCAAGAAGTATCATCTCAAACAAATATTATTGCTTCCTCAGTAAATTGTGGAAGACCATATGGGCACTATTGGGGTGGCACCTCAGGTTTTCTACTTCATTCCATCCTCAAACGGATGGCCAAACAAAGGTTGTCAACAGAGTCTTGGTGCATGCTCTCTGAACTCACTTTGGGCACAAAAAACAATGTGACAATTACTTACACATTCTCCATCATAGCTATAATAAGGCAACACATTATTCTATAGGATTTTCACCTTTTCAAGTCTACTTGGGCTTCCAACCAGCATCTCCAACCGATATTCCACTCACTTGGGCTCCTCAAGGTACCTTCCATAAACAACAGGAACAAATTTTAGCTCAATGATTTCTCCAAAAAATTGCACAATGCCACAGTGCAGTCACATCACCAAGGAGCCCAAGATCATGCCAAGCAGTGCCATGAAAAACAAAGAACCTTCATGGCCTTCCAACCAATGGATCAAGTTTGGTTACACTTGGATAAGAAGCGCATCAAAGGCTACCATCACAAGCTTCTGCCAATCAGATATGGTCCATATACAATACTCGACAAGATTGGAGAAAATGCATATAGGTTGGATCTGCCACGACAACTAGGAATCCACAATGTTGTTAATTTAAATAACTTAAAGTTGTTTGAGCCTTCCCTCTTGGAAGAACCAGTCACCATCACTCATCCAGTGGACAACATTCCTGATTTCCAACTCCCATTGGCCAAAGAAACTATATTGGACACTTGAAGTCACTCTACAAGACACCAGACTTACACTTCATATCTGGTGGCCCACCAAGGCCAAACTCTAGCTCAGGCAAAGTGGATCACAACTCATGTATTGCACAACAAGTTTCCACGTCTTCTCATGGAATCCGCTCGATGCTTCCAGATCTAAACAGGGAGGAATTGGGCCAAGGAGGCCACCTAGCGGAACACCCACCTAGGGTGCACAATTAAATCATCTAGGCACAACACTTCTTCACCTTTTGATAATGAATTAAATATATATAAACTAAATGTTTCCCTTGGTATATAAGTTGAACCGAGACTAAAATAAATAATTCTTACCTTTTCTTCTAAAGCTAGGTGTCTTGGTTGTTTTATTTTCTGAGTTTGCATTTTACATTCATGACAATTTCATTTTTTTAGGGTTTCTAAAGAATAACCAGTGCGTGTTCCTTCATGTATGCCTCCTAGTGACTCCATTTTCCATGCTTCCACCTCTGAGAGAAATATTATCTCATTATCTAGCCACTCTCCCAGGGATAAAATCATTTCCTTCGAGTTTTTTGAGGCAGAAGGGAGGGCGCACCAACTGGGATTTGTGCCCTTGTTGGTTTCTTCTTTGTGGGAATGAAGTGAGTGCACCCTATTCCATGGATGCACTAGGCTTCTCCCACTAATCCCCGAAGTCACTCTGAGATCAAAAAAACCTCTTTTCCACTCTCGGATCACCCTGGTCTGGATCCCCATTTTCTTAGTCACCCAAACTAATGGTGCACCCCTGTTCAGATTTGCAACCCTGCAGAGAGTTTTTGGTCAGAAGACGAGCTATGGCTTGCATGGTCACCTTCTCCTATAGATCACCTTATTGGGAATATAATATTCATTATAAGGTTTCCCCTTTGTCTTTCCTTTAAGAAGTGAAGATACAAATAACCAGCTATCTACGGGAGCTTGGTATAAAATTATCACGATAATAGTATCCTAGGGTGGAACTTGTATCACTTTAAATAGATAAATCAGTGATTATTTTCCTTTAATTCCACAAGTTGGAACTTGAATACCTTTCGAGTGAGGTGACCTCATCAATCCACGTGCTCAGAGAGATTAGGTCCTGTAGATGAAAGATCCAGAATAATAGTGCACAGAGCTATGAAACAAATTAATGAAATTTAAAGACAGAGTAATGTTTAGGACGAATTCATGGAATTAAACATTACAAAATTAATACACAAATAAATACTTAGCTTGAGGTTGGAATGGGTGATTTCCCATTGGGTGCATTGAGCAATTGTCCCCAGGCATGAAAGGGGAGAGGTGGACCCGAATTTTTCTGATGGGTACCCTCACAAGTAAAACATGGGTCCCATCATTAGATTATTGTAACCGAAGTTTTAACCAAACATTTCAAAAAGTAAATAAACATGAATAACACTTTAAGAACATAGAAACCAAAGTGCTAAAAAGTTTTCACAATACAACACATGTCGAACAAAGGCGTTCTATTATGCTCCAGATGCTACCTAAATATTTTATTTACGTTGAAAGGAAATGCAATAAACAATTTTAAAAACATAGAAAATAGGAACCCAGAACTTATAATAAATTACTTGAATCAAGTCCGAACTATTTACACATAGTGGCATCGTATGACTATTACGATCCCTGCCCAATGTATGAACAATGCATTTAGACTTAGGGTAACGATTTTGTTACAAAAATATTTGATACAGTAACAAATAAATATCACAACACTCCACATGAAAGGGTGTGTGATTATACATCATATAATACAATCTTCACAGTGAATCTTTACACACCAGAAGATAATTTCCTCCCTTAATAAAAACAATAATATTAATGTCTCCTTGATTGAATTTAATTATAACAAGATCTGAATTGTACATTCTCTGAATCAAGAATCTAGAAATTCGGAAGTGCGGACAAAAGACTTACATAACTGTATTTTCTTCCCACGAAACCACTATTGCAACGTTTAAAAGGAACGAAAATCGTAACATTCTATTGCTAGTAAAATACTCGTTATCGAACATAATGCAAGCATTTCTTTAATACAGAGGATGAAATTTCAAATAGAGAAAACCCAAACAAAATATGGAGGATATTTCCTGTTTATTTCCTATCACACAGTAGCAGCTCAGATTTACCTTCAAAATACAGATTTAGAGAGCACAAAATTTTACAGATAGTTAACGAAAAGAGAGGAGGGTATAAATATTTAAAATCATGGAAGAACCAAGCTAGGGTTAGAACATTTATTGAAGAAGAATGGAGATTCAAATACAAAGTACGAAACTTTGAAAATACAGTAAGATTCCTATTCCCTATTGGGTTAATAATGCGAACTAGAAGTTCCTACAAAGTTTCATAGAGATAAAAAGTTATATCGCAGGGTATAAGAAATGAGGACCCAATACAAGAAATAACAGGGAGAGAAAATAAACCCTAAAGATTAAAGAACCCATAACAATATTTAAAAATCCAATGTAGGATCGAATATGTTGGAAAGAGAAAAAGAAATTTGTGGTGACTAGTGCGCACTACTTAAATAAAAAATCGCAGAGAGCTCATAGTAAAATGAGAGAGTTGTTACTTGGTTCAGGGTAGCATTCAACTGACAGTTGCCCTATCCTTTTCTTCCTTCCCCTTACGAGCCCAACTACATGGCTCGATCTATGTTCATCAATTCGTTTATCGTGGGGTAGCACTGGAGCGTTTTCACAGAAAGACAGATCCAAATAAAATGAAACAATAACCTAGAGACCCGTCTTGGAACTGAGTAATAGCGAGGGTTATGAATCCTATACCTTTCCATGTGACAGGAGAGAGGTGGCATGTTTTACATTGGACACTGTGGCCAGACGACATCCCTTGGGAGGTACCCTTGCAGGTCACCATTAATATATTGGATGGACAGAGGTTTTATTACAGGCTGACAAATCCTTGAGTCAAATTCATACCGAGTTGTTGTGAGGGAGGAAAACTTAGTTAGGACATTATATACAAAGTTGGAGAGTCCAGTATCTCATTCAATTAAGGTGTGACTATCTTTTCGTTCATGTTAAATGGATTCAGAAGGATGATTGTTATCATTGGACCCTGAACGATGCTCAAATGTTAATGTCCATTATATTAATACTTGTAACATTTTCGATAAATACATATGCTTTGTTGGAACCCAAATTCATATAGACCATTTATGTTATAAGTAACATTAATGCTATGTAGTGAAAGGGTTGCGATATTATTAAGGCTTTAACAAATACAAACGTTAAATGCTCATGCCTCAGAATGGGTATAATACTAAGGGTCCTCAATATTATAAGCGTTAATATATATATGGAAAGGATTATAATATTAATGGGGATTAATATATATAAATGTCAATGTTTATATATGGAGATAATATAACATTAGTGGGGTTTTATTAACCCTTCATACTTATTTTAGAAATGTTAGTAATCTGAATGGCTTAGATATAGCGAAGCTTCCCTTAGTTATATGATTACTGGGCAGTATGAAATAACTCAGAGATAAACAAATTTATGATGGCAATTAGTTGTATCAATAAATGGAAACATAAACCTTTCAAAAGATAAATACTGATGACAACCATGTACTTACAGTATCTATATCTCTTTAGAAACAAGTTGTTCGAAGGTAAAGAGAATTAATGTCCCTAAGGATTTTTTTTTTTAATTTGGTAAATTTGGGGAACATTACACACGTCAACCTTCCATACAGAGCGCACAACAAGTTCGAGTCATACGCAATGAGATAAAGGAAAAGTAGAGGTAATTATATGTTTATTTTATGTCAGCGTCAACCAATCTTTTTGTAATAAAAAATCTGTAGATAGAAGAAATAAGGAAGATGCCTAATTTCTATGTAAGAGTCAGT
Organism: Picea glauca; assembly: GCA_000966675.3. Taxonomy (NCBI): domain Eukaryota; kingdom Viridiplantae; phylum Streptophyta; class Pinopsida; order Pinales; family Pinaceae; genus Picea; species Picea glauca. The sequence continues at coordinate 111,187 of JZKD02S1635691.1, read as the reverse complement.
ATGTCAATAAAGATTGTGAAAATTTCTCTTGCGAATCTATTAGTTGTTAAGCCCTAATATTGGCTCATTACCTATTAATTGGGGCATATGAAATTAGTAATTTTATTTTATTTATGTCGTCTTTATTCCGTTAGTTGTAATTATACCTCATAGTCTCCTTTATATACCAAGGAGACATTTTCATTTGGAATCATCTTCTACTTGAACATATATGTGGGGTAAAAGGAGGTTTCCCCTCGAAGAGGATTATTATTTGAAACTATCTCTTTTTCAAGGCATTGAGTACTTATTCTAAGTTTTTTCTATGCTATATTGATATTTGGTTCTTAACATATGGTATCATAGCTCAAGGTCTTGGGGTTTCGCTGCTACGTCTGCGACACCATGGAATGTTTTCTATATTGTTTTTTCTACAACTATTTTGAAGGAACGACTTGGAGGATATTTAGTATATGGATCAAGGTACGTTGGTTTAAATTTTCAGCTCCTGAGGCCTTATACTTTTGGAGATACAATCATTGTAATATAGGGTTCTGGAATCATCCTGAATTGAGTCATTGCATAATTTTAGCTATAAAATGTTTTCTGTAATGTTTCAGACCCTAAACTCCAGAGGATATTCTCCAAAATTAATAAGGTATCTATGGTAGCAATTTTACCTTTTGGGTAATCTTAAATTTCTATATACACCCTGTGGAAGATAGGGTATCTAACTAGTCCTATTGACTAGTCTCAAGCAAGTGTTTTGAGTAAAAAAATCATAAATTATTCATAGAGTATCAAAATTGAGTTCGACTAGTTGCATTGGATAGTGGACATCCTGTCGTAGTTCTGGTGTGAGTTTCATAATTTTATATCAATTATTTTGTGTGGGGCCTGCTATACAAGTGAGATCTCCTCGAAAGTCCAAAAATAAGCAACTTGTGGGGAACTTACCGTAAATTCCACTTGGCACATCCATTTTTTATCAAACCTATGGCATTGAAGAGAAGAAATATCAGAGACCTACAAAAAATAAGAGTTCATACTTAGAAGGGCTGAAATTTTGGAGATACAATAAAAGGAAGATTTTCTAGCAGAACCACCTCAAAATCAAGGTTTAAAGTGATACTTGGCCAACATGCCACCAAAAACGGGAACTTCTACACCAAATAAGCCTCCAGACAATCCTACTTGGACTCTTGATTAAGGTGAAGAAATGTGCAGGGACATAGATGATTTACAAAAGAAGACAGTAACCAAATATGAACTACAAGAGATGATGGATTCAATGGAAGCTAAGTTGGATACTAAGATGGACGGTTTAAAAGTGGATATCATGGAAGGATTGAAAAATTTCCTAATAGAGAGGACACATGAAAGTGAAAATGTATCCCATGAAATTCATGATGAGGACACAAGGAAGGTGAATCAATAATGGAGAAACTCCAACTTTGGGTTGAAGACCAACCACGTTCCTAAGATCGATATGAGGAAGTTTGATGGCAAGGACCCAATCACATGGATACTTAAGATGGAGAAATTCTTCGATCTACATAATCTGCCACATACACAAAATGTATGAATTATTTCTTTATATTTAGAAACCAATCAATTTTTATGGTATCGATGACTTTGTTCTCACAAATCACTCGTCACTTGGACAATTTTCACGAAAGAAATGATAGCACACTATGAGGATACAAGGAGCAATACCTTCTTTAGACAATAGATAAATCTCAAGAAAAAGGGTTCAATTACCGAGCACATTGAGAACTTCCAAAGATTGAATATAAAGGTAACAAATATTCCATATGAGCACTTAATTGATGTATTCATAGGAACTTTAAAGGATAACAT